>LAPY01001505.1:0-10378 GCA_000970635.1 Eragrostis tef
GTTACCTCTTTAAAAGGTTAATGTCACAATTCGTAACATTGTTTATTCCCGTGAACTACGTGGAATGGCGAAAGGACAATATTTCAGTATGTGACTTTTGGAACTATTATCTATTTAGTAATATATACTGGTAATCAGCATAATAACTGGGATATTTAGTGAGTAACATTGTTCTGTTCACTTCCCTAAAAATGAACAATAATCTGCCCAAACATCTTTACGAAGCTGAAGCTGATTGTATTTCTGACCACAAGCTGCCATAACATGACAGAGCTGATTGCAGTTGATGAATTAGTTGTATGCCCTTACAGCCTTGATACTTGTGTTCAGTAGTGTCAACCACTTTCCTATATTACTATTTTGTGTCATGGTGGGACAGTACTATACTACTAACGTTGCCAGGCCAGAGACATATGTCATCGTCAAGATAGGCTGGAAGGCGCCTTCTTCATCGAGTTAGAGTCGGAGTTACATTAGAATTCCAGCTCGATTAGGATTGATTTCCTTATTGTAATCTAGTAGGTTTGTTTAGACTGGTTGCTATATAATGCACTGTGATAAGAAAGTATTAGCCTTAATCTGTTTCTATCACGTGCCTTGCTTATCAGCGACGTCCACGTGGGCACCGACGTCCACGTCTCCCTGCAACCTTTGTCCACGGCCAAACGCTCGAGCTTCAGCAACATGGCGTGACATTTTGTTGCTCATATTTAGAAGCATCGCACCTTTATTATGTTAGCTTCACTATTTATTGTTCTTGTGAGGTTACAATATCTAAATTGATGTTGAAATAGAAGAAATGATGGAAAAGGAAAGAAAGAAAAATACCTGTTCCAAATATAGATCAGGGTTTGTCATCGGATATTTCGTCCATCCTCTCCATACATTTCATATAATGAAAATACTGAATTGCTTATTTCACCGATTATCTAAGGTTATGGCTGATATACTTAGTTAGTAACACTTGCAGTACTATGCATGTGAAATATTTTGTGTCCTCACTAGTATTCACAGTCGGATATATTACCTTTATATTAGCATTATGCATTCATGTTATATATCTTCATTCCTTGTTAGATATTCATTGATGAGCTGGATTCAATTGCTCCAGCAAGGAAAGATGGGGGTGAGGACTTGTCTCTTAGAATGGTAGCCACTCTGTTAAAACTGATGGATGAGATAGGCCCTAGAGAACGTGTTCTCTTGATTGCTGCTACAAATCGGCCTGATAGCATTGATCCTGCATTGCGGCGTCCTGGAAGATTGGATCGAGAAATTGAAATAGGTAGAATGCTCTGATTTCATCCATGCATCAAAGTAATAGGTTTTAATGTTTTTATGCTTTCTAAGTTAAGACTTGCAAATATTATGTGGACTACATAGGTCACATAGTCTTGGCCAATATTTTTTGAGCAATGGATTGTCCTGTATTGTAATGTTTGTCAGCCCCAATTGCTGATTAGTGGTTACATTGTGTTATTTTTATTAGCTATTTTCTGTTATCTTTTCTAACTTAGTTGGTCATGCACTTATAGATGGTATCAAATTTGAAATAGTGTTATTGATTGTAATATTACATCGCATGTTTGTCCAGTTGATAAATGTTGATTCATGCAGGAGTACCATCTCCTGGACAGAGGCTGGACATACTTCACCATCTTCTAATTGGCATTCACCACTCTCTCACTGGTGAGGAGCTTGAGTCTCTTGCTCAAGCCACCCATGGATTTGTGGGTGCTGATCTAGCCGCACTGTGCAATGAGGCCGCATTAAGTGCTCTTCGCCGTTATATCAGCTTAAAGGAAAATTCAACTCAATTGCTTGATCATCCTGATACTAGTGTTGACAAAAACAATAACCAAAAGACCTTTGATCACTTGGGGGATCAGATAAGCTCGTTGTCATCATCTCTCTCAAAATTGACCATGGCATCAGTGGATTCTTGCAATGGCCATCAAGGAAGTAGTGAGTCCGAGGATGGGAAAGATGAAAAGCTATTGTTAGTGACCTCTGAAGACTTTGAAAAGGCTAAAATGAAAGTTAGACCAAGTGCAATGCGAGAGGTATCACTTCTATCCATCTCCAAGGCTGTCCCTATTGACATCACCCTAAATATATAGACATGTGATATGTTGAAGAACTATGTCAATGTGTTAATGATGTCCTGTACAGGTAATGCTTGAGCTTCCAAAGGTACGATGGCAAGATGTTGGTGGTCAAGCCAGAGTCAAGAAGCAGTTAATTGAAGCCATCCAATGGCCGCAGAAATGCCCAGAAGCATTCGAACGCATAGGGATCCGTCCCCCCAGAGGATTGCTGATGATTGGGCCACCAGGCTGCAGCAAGACATTGATGGCTCGTGCGGTAGCTTCCGAAGCAAAATTGAACTTCCTTGCAGTTAAGGGTCCTGAACTTTTCAGCAAATGGGTTGGTGACTCTGAGAAAGCAGTCAAATCGCTATTCGCAAAGGCAAGAGCTAATGCACCAGCAATATTATTTTTTGATGAAATAGATGGGCTTGCAGTAACTCGTGGCCACGAAAATGATGGCACATCTGTTGCTGATAGGGTACTCAGTCAGTTACTTGTTGAAATGGATGGTGAGTTTTGTTACTTGACTAGAAAATTTCAAATGCAATCCTTTATTTTTATCCATCAAGTTGATAATAGTTGCATTGGGCTTCATATATGTCACCATATTTTGCCATTAATATAATAATATTAGGAGAGACCAAAGTATGGTGCGCTTGTGATTGTATACGAACCAAGTATAATACATATCTTGAGTGTGATGTTTCTAGTTAATGGTTAATTAATTGCTTGTTGCATTAGAAGCTTTTCAGAATCTACTGTTTGCCTCATTATATGGTTCATTCTTGATTCAGATTTTTACCTTAGTGTCTAAATCAGTAAATTGTAAGAATATGAGCTTGAAATTGCAGCTCTTTTCATAAATGAATATCAGGGTTGCGCCCTAAGGCATGCTGAGATCCTACCATTTAAGCGTAATTGCTACAGATGTACCATTGACCTCAGATTTGTCAGTGGAGTCCTAACCATTTACCTCTGCTCAGTCACAGTTGAAATATGTTGAGAACCGTGGACCGTTGTACTCTACTTACTTTGCTATCTACAATCTTAGATCGGTCTCTATTCTGATCATGCAAATTTTACAATCATTGGAACAGGTTTGGACCAGAGAATCGGTGTTACTGTTATTGCAGCTACCAATCGTCCTGACAAAATTGATCATGCACTTTTGAGACCAGGTTATTTACCCAAATATTCTATTGTTGCTTTAGGATTTTATAGCTTAATTGTGTTCACCAGGTTATTTACCCAAATATTCCTCTAGTTCCTATACTCTTTTGCCTAATGTTATGAACGACACAAATGCACTAGGTCGTTTCGATAGGCTGCTTGATGTGCAGCCACCAGATGAAGGTGACCGTGAAGACATTTTCCGGATTCATACACGCAGCATGCCGTGCAGTCCTGATGTGGATCTTAATGAACTTGCTAGACTCACAGAAGGATACACTGGCGCTGACATAAAGCTTGTCTGCAGGGAAGCTGCGGTTGCTGCGCTTGATGTAAGCTACTCATTCCTCAACATTACGGTAACACAGACATCTGCATTTTTACTATATGGTTGCAACTTGCAAAGGTTCGCTGATTAAATACTCCACTTCAAACAGGAGAACTTGGACATTCCTGAAGTGTCAATCAGGCATTTCAAGTATGCAATCAACAGAATAAAGCCGTCAGATGTCAAGTTTTATCAAGAACTTGCAGTGCAGTTCCGAAGATTTGTGGATGACGCATCCCGGAGGAAGCAATAGTGCTGGGAAACTTATTGAAATGCAGTTTTGTAGCTTAGAAGATTCTTGAGTAAGCGGTACATACAGAATGTGTTGTAACTTGTAAGTTATGTATCTCATCTCCTTTTGTGCTGTCACCGATATGGGTTCTTTACCTTTTTTTAGAACCACTATACCTGGAGAGAACCGGTTCATTGCTAGATCAACTGGTCTTTTACAGCAAAAGTGATTTTGGTAGGATTGTAGGTAGCAACCTTTATTTTGTGCGAATGGAGCAACCTTTCTTTTCAGTACTGTACTGTACCAACTATTTTCTGAATCAAGTATTCTTGCCGAGATACATACTTGGCGCTTGTACTCTCGTTATCTGGTTAATTTAACTGGTTGTTACTAGGCTTTTATGATTTTATTAATTGTATCGCTTCGTGATCTTGTCCGGCATGTACAGCTTTTTTCTTTTTGAGGGGAAAATGGAATGTACAGCTAGCACTAGAGAAATCAAACCAGAGGATGTCAACCTATTTAATGCCTGGATCGTATTTTGGGTTTAGGGCCACATGTACTGCTGCCGCCGCCGTAACAAACAAATCACCAATGGCTGCGGCGCCCGCGCCAGGTCCATCATCTTCTGCGGCGTTGAGTTTCCTTCGCGCGTCTTGCGCATTAACCCTGGATCGCGCGGCCGACTGCTACAACCTTCTCCTCCCGTACGCGGACTCCTTCCACGGCAGCCTCGCTAGGGTCGCCCGCACCAGCGGCGTCCTTGCGGCTGCGCGGCAGCACGACTTCACCACGGAGCTCGCGCGCCTGAAGCTCCGTGGCACCGGAGCCGGGAGCGTAGCCGACGAGACGCTAGACGGCTGCTTGGACACGATATCGTCAGACGACACGGGTGCCAACGTGACGTTGACCCGACTTGACCGCCTTGTTGCTGGCATCAAAAACGAGAAAGAGTTTAAATCGGAGAGGTCTTTGGCTCAGTATTGGCTGTATTAATTCCTCGGGCTCGGAAATGTTGCAGTTTGTAGACTGGATTCACTTCGCGGGTGACGCCGCCCTGGCGTCTCCGGTGCTCAAGGAGGTGAACGCCGGGTGCAACACCATAGCAGGGTACCTGGGGATTTCCTCGGAACTAACAATTGCTATAAAATTCGAGTCTCCTGCGGCCATGATGTATGACGATCGAAAAAAAATGAAAACAGAAGATTTAAAAGTGAATGTATAATTTCAGTTTGAGGTTTCTAGTTGAGCAGTGCTACAGTAGTCTCTCATTCAATTCTTACACCCAAGAGAACAAATCAATCTCAGCCGTCGATTATGTTGAATAAAAATTATTAAATAGTCAAACTGTAATTCTGTTTTCTGAAAATAGGGATCTGCTTCCTTCCGCAATCTTCTCTCTGATTTTTCTCATGCATGGCACGTATTATTTTTAGCATGTAACATTTTCTCCTTCCGTTTCTTTCTTTTGGTAGCACAACACGTTCCACTAAACATCATGTCGTATAACTTCGTATAATGTTGTACAGCTAGCACTAGAGAAATCAAACCAGAGGATGTCAACCTATTTAATGCCTGGATCGTATTTTGGGTTTAGGGCCACATGTACTGCTGCCGCCGCCGTAACAAACAAATCACCAATGGCTGCGGCGCCCGCGCCAGGTCCATCATCTTCTGCGGCGTTGAGTTTCCTTCGCGCGTCTTGCGCATTAACCCTGGATCGCGCTGCCGACTGCTACAACCTTCTCCTCCCGTACGCGGACACCTTCCACGGCAGCATCGCTAGGGTCGCCCGCACCAGCGGCGTCCTTGCGGCTGCGCGGCAGCACGACTTCACCACGGAGCTCGCGCGCCTGAAGCTCCGTGGCACCGGAGCCGGGAGCGTAGCCGACGAGACGCTAGACGGCTGCTTGGACACGATATCGTCAGACGACACGGGTGCCAACGTGACGTTGACCCGACTTGACCGCCTTGTTGCTGGCATCAAAAACGAGAAAGAGTTTAAATCGGAGAGGTCTTTGGCTCAGTATTGGCTGTATTAATTCCTCGGGCTCGGAAATGTTGCAGTTTGTAGACTGGATTCACTTCGCGGGTGACGCCGCCCTGGCGTCTCCGGTGCTCAAGGAGGTGAACGCCGGGTGCAACACCATAGCAGGGTACCTGGGGATTTCCTCGGAACTAACAATTGCTATAAAATTCGAGTCTCCTGCGGCCATGATGTATGACGATCGAAAAAAAATGAAAACAGAAGATTTAAAAGTGAATGTATAATTTCAGTTTGAGGTTTCTAGTTGAGCAGTGCTACAGTAGTCTCTCATTCAATTCTTACACCCAAGAGAACAAATCAATCTCAGCCGTCGATTATGTTGAATAAAAATTATTAAATAGTCAAACTGTAATTCTGTTTTCTGAAAATAGGGATCTGCTTCCTTCCGCAATCTTCTCTCTGATTTTTCTCATGCATGGCACGTATTATTTTTAGCATGTAACATTTTCTCCTTCCGTTTCTTTCTTTTGGTAGCACAACACGTTCCACTAAACATCATGTCACGTTCTTTTTTTTCTTGCACCACGTAACCTTCTTTTCCACTAAAAATCATGTCACGTTCTTTTTTTCTTGCACCATGTAAGCTTCTTTTCCAATCATGACACGATTCTTAAAAAAATTAACGAGACATTTTACAACTAGCTAGGATGTCACGTTCTATTTCCCGTACCACGACGACTCTTGAAAAATTAACCAAACTATGTCACAATTAGGATGTCACGTTATCTTAACAAGACCATGTCACGTTCAATTTCCGGTTTGTTACCTTAACTCGAAAAGAAAGTTATAAAATCCCATGGGGCAACTAGGATGTCACGTATATTTCCCAAACATATTATTTTTTAATCCAAAAAATGACACGGTTCCTGAAAGTCTGGACCTCATTCCAAACAAATCAGCATAAAATCGGCAAGACTTGCCAAGAAAACCGGATTTGTTTCTTAAAAAAAATTACTTTCTAAAATAAAAAATAGAAAATAATAAAAGTAATTATGGGTGAAGTCTTGCACCGTATGGTGCAAGACTTTTTCTTTTGTCTTGAGATCTATTTAAATGGACGGCCTATAGTTATTTGGAACTACCGTAGCGGGAGCTTTCTAGTTTGGGTCTTACAAGCAAATAATTTTTATGGGACGAGGTATGCAACCTGTCTCCCGCACACAGCCTCCTCCTAGGCCTGCCTCTCTCTCTCTCTCTCTCTCTCTCTCTCTCTCTCTCTCTCTCTCTCTCTCTCTCTCTCTCTCTCTCTCTCTCTCTCTCTCTCTCTCTCTCTCTCTCTCTCTCTCTCTCTCTCTCTCTCTCTCTCTCTCTCTCTCTCTCTCTCTCTCTCTCTCTCTCTCTCTCTCTCTCTCTCTCTCTCTCTCTCTCTCTCTCTCTCTCTCTCTCTCTCTCTCTCTCTCTCTCTCTCTCTCTCTCTCTCTCTCTCTCTCTCTCTCTCTCTCTCTCTCTCTCCAGCACAAGTTTAAGGTTTAGGTATCCTTATGCTGAATTAAATGGTGATAGGGTCTTGATTAAACTTTAGTCAGTTTCTCCATGGCGGTTCCAGCGCAATGACGTTGATGACGACGACATCCTTATCGACAAGGCGACCTGAAGACTTGTGTGTCCTGACTGCAATGACAAAGCGTAGATGAAGTGGCGGCTGGAGAACAAGCTGTAGGTGAGATGAGATCTTCCTTTTTTTCCCTACTAATGGAGATTTGGTCGATTTTCGTGCATAGACTAGATTTGTCTTGACAATGACTTCTAAGGTGGTGGATCTCCTCGATGGTTAGAGAAGATATGGCTTTGATTTTGTTCCTTCTCTTCAGCGGCGTCAATAATAATCTAAGAGTGATGTTGAAGATTGTCCCATGGATGCATGATGAACACCGTACTATGCCGGCAGCACAATTGAAGAGGAACTCTAAATAAGAGGGCACTTTTAAGAACGATGCACCATCAAAGACACTACCAGCGAGGGTGATCACTCGGAGAACATGTTCAAGAGATGGACACAAGCTCCACAAAACGACTCCATTCCATCGAGGTTTACAAAACCTATGGGCGCTGTCGTTGCCACATATATAAGATATCGATGAGGACGTCTTGCTTCCTCCAGCTCAACCCTCCTGACACTAAAAGTATCACATCGTGCCACCTCGTTGTACTTGAGTGAACCAGACGAAGGCACCCGATCACATTTTTTTAGGAAATGCAATTGATTCGAAAAAATAGTTACATCATTCATAAGATTCCCTAATACAAGTTTCTTTTGATGACATAGCTCGCCTAGCCAGCTCGTGCACAACTTGGTTGGCCTCTCAGCAGCAGTGTTCAATAGATATCATGCTATGGGTGGTTTCATTTTCCAGCTTAGGGCAGGTACAAAAGAGTTGTCTCATAGGTGGTCTCATTCATGACACGTAAGCATAAGACGATTTATGAGACCACACATACAATAGATGATTGTTTCGGTTGTCTCATAGTAATTGCATTTTTTCTTAATTTATGGATGAGAAAAGGAATGTCTCGTACAATGTTGTGAAGTCGTCTCATACTCCTAAATTTTAGCGCTTGAGGTGGTTGTCTCGCGAAACAACCGCCTATTTCTTTTTCCTCCCTCTCTCTCTCTTCCACCTCATCAAAAATCCTACGTGGCGTTGCATGAGACGGGCTTTGAGACCGCTTACGTGTAGCATTGTACCTGCCCTTATCATGCGTAATTTTTCCTTTGTCAATTTACATCCATGTATATTTTGTTTCCTTCTATAAAGATATCTATGTCATAATGAATTCCAAAAAGAATATCAAGTATAGTTGCGACTTGAATGGAATGTACAGCTAGCGCTAGAGAAATCAAACAGGAAGGGTTTCAACATATTTAATGCATGGATCATATTTGGTTTCTGGCACGCCAAATTACTAAACTTATTATAAAACTTATTACTACGACTCCAGGCTATTTGGATCGTATTTATCTCTCCATGGTATCAGTTGCAAATCACAAATCACAAACGGCGATGGCGGCCTCGTGCTTCCTCCTGCCCCTCCTTGTCCTGGCCACAAGTTCTGTCGCCGTTGCTACAATGGAGTCGCAGACGGCTCCGGCACCCGCGCCAGGGACATCGTCTTCTGCGGCGATGAGTTTCCTTCACAAGTCATGCGCTTCCGTGGAGCCCGCGGACACCTGCTACAACCTCCTCCTCCCCTATGCGGACTCGTTCCATGGCAGTCTAGCCAGGGTCGCTCGCACCAGCGCTGGCCTCGCGGTTGGACAGCTGCACGCCCTAAGTGATGAGCTCGCACGCCTGAAGCTCCGTGGCACGGGTGCCGGGCGCATACCGGACATGATTCTAGCCGATTGCTTTAACATGGTACAAACCAGCGACATGTTTGCCAATGAGACGCTAGGCCGCCTCGACAACCTTGTTGCCGGCATCAAAAGCAAGAAAGACTTTGAATTGCAAAAGTCTTCGGCTCAGGGTTGGCTGGAATCCTCAGGAGGAGGCTTGGTGGACTGTCTAGATTGGTTTCACGATGCCGGTGACGCCGCCGCGTCTTCACCATTGGTGAAGGAGGTGACGGCTGGGTGCACTAGTGTGTTCCCATATATGGAGATTGCACAGGGTCTGACGATTAACATACAGTTTTGATCTGTATATGGCTTTGGTATTTGTATGCTCGATAAAAAGTGACAGAAATAAAAAAAAACCATAATCGAACGATTTGCATCTTTTACCAAAGTGTCTGTGGGGGCAATTGCTTTAATCTTTTTTGTTTAGGTTCAGTCTATGTTAATGTAAAGTAGTAGATCATGTCCTTCGTTTATTTGAATGTAAACATTTTATATCTCGGTCTAGTTTTTAGTGATTCTGTTGCTCTAATATTATGTTCACTAAATAAAAATGTTGTGTCGATCCATATATTGCACGTGCTGACCCTAGTCAGCCAAACATCCTGTCTTGTCGGCCAGTATTAGCAGCAACTAACCAAAAGCACCCAATTTTTTCTTCGAGAAAAGAAAAGAAACAAAAACTAATGGCAGTATCAATTGCACATTAATTTCAAGAATGTAAATACTCGTTGAAATAGAAGGTCCATATCGTTTAGCACCTTTGGTCTGACTTTTATTAAGCCTGCATCCAACCCAATAACAAATTGAACCACGCAATACCTCCACCCCATCTTGCCAGTGGCGAGGGTGGTGCCGTGGCACCAGGGTATAGTAATTAGCTGAAATCACCGAGTAAAATTGCTTGAGTTGTGGATTTCTAGTGGAGTGGCACCACCATGATCTCGATTTCAGCTTCGTCTGGGCATTTCTCTCATCACCGATCAATGTCCTAGTTAAGAAAGCAGAAAGTCTATCGCGCATATGGACGCGCTGCCGTACGAGGTATGAGTGCGCGTCCGTGTGCGGCCCGGCCCACGCACGCGGGTGGCGGAGCGCGGCGGCCGGTGCGACGGTGACGGTGGAGCGCGGGCAACGCGACGCAGCGGCGAGGGCGCCGCCGCGTCGCCGGCGGCGG
>LAPY01001505.1:33969-50647 GCA_000970635.1 Eragrostis tef
CCGCCGCTCCCGTACTTCTCTAGGTACCTCTTCCCCGCGCAACCTTGGAGGCTCAGCTCCATCGCTATTTTGTTGACAAGCTGAGGAGCTGCAGAGGAATGGCGGGCCAACGGCATGCGCTAGGCGCTAGCAAAACTTGCACAGCCAGCTACCTCAGATTTCGACGCGGAGAGCAGCTCGAGTTGAGGAAAGTAGTGGCTTGACGAACTAGCTTACCACAGGCCCGGTCAGCAGTGTCGCCTCCGCAGCAGCCGGCGCGTTGACGACGGCCATGGTCACCAGGACCAGGGCTAGTGCCAACAGCTCACCGGACGGCCGGAACCGAAGCTCCTGCAGCTTCATTGTCGAGACGGTCTGTTCTTCGCCGGGAATAATGGTTAGCACCCACGGGCCAAGAGCAGCTGTTTCCCGATATAAACCGTAGCGCCCGTTAGGGCAAAACTGCATGTGATCGATCATTGCTGTCTCCATCACCTCTTGGTCATCACGACGTCGACGTTTTGCTTCCTGTTACTGCCTGCAGCCCTGCACCACCCATCACCGTTGAAGTTTTCTAAACGTGATATCTAGCTACAAAATTTGGTTCAATAAAAACTTGTGCTATGCGCAATGAAAATTTGAATATATAGCTGCAATTATTCAATTTAGTACTCCATTGCTACTCTCATATTTTGACTTGTCTTTTTAGTGCGCCTTTGCACATTTTTTTCACCTCAAAATTGTATAATGAAATATGAAAATTTATGTTGTGGATAGGTTATCATGTTTGAGTTTTGAAATCTAATGTTTGTCGATCCACTAAGCATTAGTCCCTTAGAATTTCATTTCATTGTCATGCACAATTCTCTTCATCACATCCAAGCATTGCATTGTTCTAAATCGATCTATCTTGTTTATCTATCCATATATGTAATATATATATATATATATAAATATCACACTATATTGGGTGTTATTTAGAATCCAATAATCAATTGCCCTTCCATCCCCAACACCGCAAGCATTCTTGATCAGTAGTATCAATAATACTACTTGGATGTGCCGTACAATTACTCTCATTTTGATAAAAAAAACTAGGGTATACCATATCCACATCATTTTGAGTAAGTTTACACACCTAAGATACTCTAAACTGATCCACATGAAACAATTATGAGACAACCTCCCCTCCTATGCATCTAACAACTCAGATTAAATCCCTGTATATATACATATTAAGGGTCCATTTTAATTTGTAAACATCCATCTATCATTTTAGCTGCACCAAATATCTTACCCATTATTTGTCCCATCTTGCCTCTTCTCTTCGTTGCCTGCTCCTTAACAATGCAAAAATAATCATAGGTTTACCTTTTCCCGTCGTTGTTTCCATCCACCAAATTGTAGCCCCTGCAGGCCTGATCCTCTAATCATGCCAAATAAAATCTTGTGTTTCCTTTTCTTTTTTTTCAATCTCTGATCACTAGCCATTGCATCAGCTTCCACATATCGACAGCTTCCACATATCTCTGATCAGTTCTTGACCTGTCGAGTGCGCGCAAGTTGGTGCTACCTTCCCTTGCGATAAGGTTGCGAAACTTTTGTTTTACAATCCACCATGTGTGTTATTTGTTCCACACCTCGGACAAGCCAGACAAATGCATCTCAGGAGAGAGTTTACTGTGATGTGAGAAGGGTAGTTGCTTTGATTAAAGATATATGCTAGTAGCTGGATTTTGGCGGGAGCAAAACAACTAGGCTCCTTACTTGCCATTTTAAACCGCGAGTAATCGCTTTGTAACCTGCCTTCGGCTCCTAGTCTTTTGAGCACGAAGTTATGCTGTAATTGCGCCTCTGGCGCTCAACTCTGACATTGCTTCTTAATATATGATTATTATCATGTTCTGTTTTATCCCCTTTTTATGCAACCGTCGGCTATGATCCTCTATTTAGCTCCGTCTCACATATATATGATCATATGCCCTGAAAGAGTTTTGTTTATACTTGATGGCATCAGGCGCCCAGATTTCAATCAGCAAGGAAGGCGTCTCATCAGACATGACCACACATATCCCCGTTTGCCAAGTTAGAATTTATATTCCGGTGTTGTATTTTGTACTGATACTGATCCTGCTGTTGGTTTTGTTGATGAACATGACACTTTGTGTAACAAAACTAAGGCATTTTGGAGGGCTAAGTGTCCGAGCAAGATAGCAGCTGAGAAAAAAGATCGGTGTATCATTGCGACGTAAAAGGAAGAAAGCTCATGAGTCGACTGATCATTGAGACGTCTGCCATTTCCATTTTTGACACTACACGAGGTCAGGGCTTCATGGCGAGTCCACATGCGTACTAATATCAATGGCACGCAGGCATATATTTAGATCGAGGACCATATCTCAACTGATATATTAATTTCAGTTTCGTCTTTGAGCACGATTCTCGCAAGGAACCTCTTATATTAGTAAAGTGATTTTTCTTTGTGCAGCACGAATAAATACTGAACGAGCCATCGGAGGGCTTGTCCGGGCACGGGAACTCCCAACTGCTCACCCATCCGCTGGACCAGCGAGAGCTGCAGTGGAAATGCCAGCGGGCGCAGAGGCCTCAAGCGAGAACTTTTTGTCGTTGCAGCGCGATTTGGGCGAGTCAACACCTGCCAGAACCGAGCAGCTGGCCAGTTTTGCAGGGTGTCGAGTTGAGATCGGAAACTGGAGCAACAGAAAGGCATCCTCTGCGACGTCTGCGTGGCTGAAGCAGGTCAGCGAAGGGGAAGGGGAGAGAGAGAGAGAGAGAGAGAGAGAGAGAGAGAGAGAGAGAGAGAGAGAGAGAGAGAGAGAGAGAGAGAGAGAGAGAGAGAGAGAGAGAGAGAGAGAGAGAGAGAGAGAGAGAGAGAGAGAGAGAGAGAGAGAGAGAGAGAGAGAGAGAGAGAGAGAGAGAGAGAGAGAGAGAGAGAGAGAGAGAGAGAGAGAGAGAGAGAGAGAGAGAGAGAGAGAGAGAGAGAGAGAGAGAGAGAGAGAGAGAGAGAGAGAGAGAGAGAGAGAGAGAGAGAGAGAGAGAGAGAGAGAGAGAGAGAGAGAGAGAGAGAGAGAGAGAGAGAGAGAGAGAGAGGTTAACATTTGTAGTTCTCCCTTTTTCGCGTCAACCGTGGAGGATTCATACATCCGCGCCACCATGTATATTTGTCCCAAGGAAATATGTCACGAAAATAATTCGTGAGGGTCACCAGCCGTCACAGAAATGTACTTTTTATGAGGGTCAGAAGCCGCCACGAAAATGATTTGAACCCACACGAAAATGTTTCTCCAGCTCTACCAGCATTGTCACAAAAATGATGCACCCACACTAAATTGTGTTGCAAACCCACAATTAATAATTTGCAAATATTCACCCACAGTTCATATCAGCTCTCTATGTACACACATACAGATAAATCATCTCATCCACAACACGAAAGTCCATTAATAAGTCCCAACCATGACACTAACGCACGATATTCTGATAAATTACAACCACACCAAAGTGCATAGCACTACGGCTTAACAATCACAAACAAGCTAAGCCACAGTTTTTCACTACCAAGAGAGGTCAAACTGACCATGTATCATCATTAGCATCCAATAGTTACAAAAATACTCTTGCATCCCTTTATTTGAACCAAAGGAGGTCAAACTGACTATGTGCCATCTCCATGTTACTGCTCCATATCTTGATTGCCACCCTTGTCTTCACCATCCATATCGCTGGAGCCCTCTCTACCTTTGTGTGATGAACCAATTCCCTGCAAAAATCAGATCAGTGAACAATAAAGCTATATATTATTCTTCCTACAAATTATCTTTGAATCATTATGTAATGCACTCCGTGTAGTGTACCCGACCAGGCCGGCGCTCGCGAAGATGTGCACGTAGCGGTCAGCGGCAACGCGGATGGCGAACGCGAGTGTGACGACGATGAGGTGGGCCACGTACTGGGACGGCGACGACGGACCGGGCCGATCTCTGGACCAGGAAGCCGAAGACGTGGGCCACAGCGACGGCGAACTCCAACATGTCGGGGGAGGAGGATCATGTGGTGGCATGCATGCAAGGATTTTTGTAACATGCCAATTTTTATTTGCATGTAAATCAAGCATAATCATACATCATGAGCATCATATTTAAATTTGTTAGCATGTGTTTGCATTGCTTTGCATTTGAATTTCAAAAGAGAAATTAAATTGGAAAAAAAAACACCCCTTCTTAAGCAACTTTGAAGAATTTTGTTTATAAATCTGTTTCATCTTTTCGATTTCTTGTTGTTCAAATGGTTCTCCATCATCTCTTATCTAATCTATCAAATTCTCATGATTTTTGGAGTTTTCTAAGTCCATGTTTCGAATTTTGGAAAAAGAGAATTTTGGAGTTTCCTAAGTCTTTCATAGCAGAATCTGTACAGGCCAGACAATTTCGTGGTTCTCCACCTCAATTCTCTGGAGAAGGCAGACAATTCGCACCTCGGGACCTACCTGTCATCCTCTCCGTTCTCTCCCTCGCGCTGGCGAGCGCTCGCAGGCGCATGGCGCCACGCGCCGCGCGTGCCAGCCCAAGCTTCGACGCCGTCCGTACGCCGTGAAGCCGCGCCCAGCTACTCCTCTCTCTGCGCGTGGGCCTGTTTGAGGACGCCGTCGCCGTACCCCGTCGGCAGCTGCTACCCAAGCCGCTCCTCTGCTCTGCTCTGTCTCTCTCTGCCATTCGTATTCCCCATCGAGTTGAGCTCGCCACTTCGCATCCCATGCGCATTGCTGAGCACAACCGTAGGAAGAGTGCCGCAGGGGAGCCCCTCTGCTCATCCGGCGCCTCCTCTCTTCTCTCCAGTCGCAAGTGCCGAAGAATCTGTTCGTCTTCTTCCTTGCAGGCTGCTACATCGAGCTCGTCTGCATCTTCAAATTCACCCGTTTTGGTGAGCTTTTGGTCGATTCCTTTTGTGCATGTCATCTTTGGTCAGATCTGCAGCTAATCCCGACCAGAAACCCGTCGGAAACGACGCCGGCGAGCCCGTGCCGAGCCACCAGCCGCCATGGCTCTGGAGCTCGAGCTCCAGGCGGCCGGATCCGGTGTGGCCACTGGCCAGATCTGGTGCGGCGAAGTCCTGTGGCCCTCCGCGTGGCCCAGTTTCGATTGGCTGTTTTAATCTCTGCCTTGTTATCAACCTTCCAATACATAAAACAAATTTTACCAGAGAAAAATAGCATAGAAAAGTTTACATGACCTTTTGCCCTCACTCCGTCTTCTATCGTGGCCCTGGCCCCAACGGGTTTATAACTGGATTTAAATATTAAGTTCGCCTAACAGAATCAAGCAAAACATTAGCTTTAGTTTGAAAAAACTAATAGCAAAAGTACAAAAACCTAAATTTGGCGTAAAACATCACAATTAAGCCACGTTTAAATCCACTTCTAAACTTTTAGCTGGCTAATTTTAGTCATTTTAGCTCCAAACATAACAACTAAAATGAATTAAACTTTTTGCCAACACACCTTCTAAACTTTTAGCTAATAGTCACACCAACTCTCCTAAACTTGAGTAAACATATAAAAAAGCAAAAAACAAAACAAACACATAAAAAAGACAAAAAAAAAGTCCAAAACCAAAAAAAAAATTAGTCAGAGATCCAAACATATATCTCCTAAATATTAGCTAGCGGGCTAAATGATTAGTTGGCTAATTTTAGATGGCTAGAGGATCCAAACAATGCCTTAATTAGGATAAGACTGCAATTATCCCAAATAAATAACAGTTCGCTAAAACCACATTCCATGGAAAATGCAGTGAACAAAACTCGAACGTAACAAGATCAACTTGCCGTTGTCTTGCAGCTAACTTCAGTGCAGTAAATTCCTTTTAAAATGCACAGAAGGCATGTCTTGCAGCAAACTTCAGTATAGTAAATCCTTTCTAAAATGCACAAGCTGCACGCATAGCCAGCGATACACACAATTAACAGTGAAGCAGCAAAGGCAACACAAACTAACAGATCCTGTACAAATACATACAAAAGAAATCGAGAGATTCAAAGCTTTCAACCGTCATGGTTTTCTATGCAAGATTCCATAAACACTTGGTGTAACTTCTAACTTTGTTCTTCCACAACAAGAAACCAATCACTAGATAGCACTGTACCACACAGTTTAGTTTTTTCAGCTTCTCATACAGACACAAGAAAGACGTAGTAACATGTCAGTTTCTCCCAGTTGTGACGCCAACTACGACGTTGCTCACCTGTGTTAAAGTGAATAATTTAGTTAAACACAACAAGGTTAAACCAGCATTCAGAGAGATAAAGGTTCACTAGATTTTCTTCGACTAATAAAAGCTTACCAGTTTTCCCTTTTCATCCACTGTCATTGGGTTTTCAACAACAACAGTTACATTCGGGGGTTGAGGTTTAGGCTGCAAGACAAGAATAAAAAAGTGATCAAACATTCTACACTACAAGAGCAATCTGTTAACATAAACTTCATTGTTGTGCACATACAGCAGAAGTAGATGAGACACTATATGAAGATCCATTTGATGCTGGAGTTGCAGATGAAGAGGCTGCCACTGTATTTATCTGAAATTCAGAAGAAAATGTTGTTCAAAACCAGTAAGGTCAGACACACAACATTGATTACACTTGCACATAAGTTGGCTTGAACGAGTCTTAACATACTCCAGTAGTTGTGATGTAATTGCATATGGCACATTTTACTGAAGGCGCCCCATAAGGATACATCAAAGTTGTGCCGCATTGACCGCAGTTCACATGAGCTACATTATTCACTGCATTGAAGTGAAATTAATCATTGGTAAGAAGAAGTACCAACACAAATGGGCTTTCAACCCTGCCCAACTAATTTGGCAGCAACTAGGCCTTGCTTATGGCCATGCTAACGACAAGTTTGAAAGGGGAAAAGAAAACAAGTGTCCCAATTTGCCTCGTGAAGGCCCAAGTTAGTGAATGCTTATAAACCAAGAAAAAGGATAGAAACAGAATCAGTAGTACCTGGCCTAACAAGATTGACTGTATGACAACATGAACATCTTACAGTGTCTGCATTGCGAGTATACATCAGCAATGTTCGACAACCACCACATATAAGCTGAGCCATTTCCAGTCCTGCATAGAAATTTTAGGAACCTCTATAAGTACACCGAAATGACGTGCAAAGCATTATGAATCAATTAAAATCCTAACAAGGGTTAATAGACAAATCTTAACATACTATGTGATATTGTAGGTATTGCCTCATTTCAAGAACGGACAGTGAACCCGCTGCATGTTGATATAAGAAGACAATGGAAAAAATTGCCAAGGATACAGAACGGGAGGGAACACAATGTGTAAATTATAACTTGTGAAAATGAAGAGGCTCGAGGAGATTAGCTACTAAGGTTCTAAGTGCTGATGATGTAGTTTCCTAAATTACCATATTCTACTAGAGGCAGGGTAAGAGTTAAGGATAAAATTGAAAAAAGAAGTGCTGATGAAAGCAATCAAGGTTGGCGCAACAACTGAGTCAACATGATTGGTTTTGCTACTAGAAACACAGGGGCGTAACAACTGAGCCAACATGATTGTTTTTGCTACTAGAAACACAGGGCATGTATGCAGTACCACATATGTGTTACACAATGTATCTGTCAGTGCTAACATTTAAACAAGAGAACTGGTTTAATCTCCTAGAAGCCTCCAACGTTTCTTGCAGTTCCATTTCACCCTCGCATGCCATGATTGGTTGTACATATTCGTGTTCTTTTTTTTCGAGCAAGAGCAATGTACAGATTTAGTTCAGAGGCAACAACTGCCGACAGGGAAACAGCAAAGAGGAAAGGAAAGGAAAGCGTGGGTCCAGTCCAGTACGTACCTGGTGGCGGGACGGTGGTGATGGCCTGGCACACCGCGCAGCAGACGCTGGGCGCCCCTTGCGGGTAGAGCAGGACGGTCCGGCAGCCCCGGCACACTTAGCTACTAAGGTTCTAAGTGCTGATGATGTAGTTTCCTAAATTACCATATTCTACCAGAGGCAGGGTAAGAGTTAAGGATAAAATTGAAAAAAGAAGTGCTGATGAAAGCAATCAAGGTTGGCGCAACAACTGAGTCAACATGATTGTTTTTGCTACTAGAAACACAGGGCATGTATGCAGTACCACATATGTGTTACACAATGTATCTGTCAGTGCTAACATTTAAACAAGAGAACTGGTTTAATCTCCTAGAAGCCTCCAACGTTTCTTGCAGTTCCATTTCACCCTCGCATGCCATGATTGGTTGTACATATTCGTGTTCTTTTTTTTCGAGCAAGAGCAATGTACAGATTTAGTTCAGAGGCAACAACTGCCGACAGGGAAACAGCAAAAGAGGAAAGGAAAGCGCGCGTCCAGTCCAGTACGTACCTGGTGGCGGGACGGTGGTGATGGCCTGGCACACCGCGCAGCAGACGCTGGGCGCCCCTTGCGGGTAGAGCAGTACGGTCCGGCAGCCCCGGCACACGATCTGGCTCTGCATACCTGCAACCGAAGACGAAAGGGGAATGAGCCTACGATTCCAGCAGCGAGCGTAGCAGACAACACAATCCGATCATGGGACGGCGATTGCGCGTCGGCCCCCCGTGCCGAATCCGATTGGGAAGACGGCGACATCGACCGGCCGCACGCTCACCCAACCACCCAAGGCGCTCGCCCCGACCCCACCCTCTCTACAAATGGAGCCAGAGCGTGCTAGCCAGCCCGCGCAGATCCGCGCTCGATCGAGACCCCGCCAGGCGTGGAAGGAGTCCACTCACCGGCGCTCGTCGGGCGAGACAGTCCGCCCGTCTCAGGCTCCGGTGGCTCCGAGGGGAAGAGGTCGACGCGGTGAGGAAGACGGAGGCGACGAGCGAGAGTGGCGGACGGGTCGAGCGAGCGCGGCGTTGATTTCTCTGTCTCTCTTGTCTCCGGCGAAGCGAGAAGGAGTTGATTTGGGATTGGATTTCTTCGACGCGGTGGCGCCGCGCGTTTCAGACTTTTCAGGGCGCAAAGGAAAATAAGAAAAATTCCTTTTGCTGGTTTTTATATTAGCCGACGCGGCGATCGAGTACCCGCGGGCGCGGGCCCGGGCCCGGGTCCCGTGGTAGGGGGCGCCTGTTTCGGTGGTTGCTAGATTTAGCAATAAACCACGCACCTATTCGATGCTTCTTCAGCTATTTTCCATGCTGGTTGGTGTAGGCCGTTCAAGCTGAATTTTGAGATGAATCGACCGGAATTATGTGCTGGAAAAGGGCACAATAACAGCTTTGAGCGAACAAGAATTTTATATTGAGGCAGAAAAGGACATTGCGCCTGGTGTTTTACGTGATCTCTGACGTTGGTTCTAGAACAAGATGGACAAAACTTCAAAGACCTCTTCTCTGGCCGCTTCTAATGCGTAAACCAAACAGCGTTGACAATGTTGTTGATACTTAGGGGCAAAGTAAAAGCGCAGGCATTTTCTTCATCCACAAAATGGAAATACGTGAGCGTTGAAAAATAACTTTTGGAAAATGCTCGGAAGATCCAACAGTACAACTATTGAACCCATAGATTCCCAACAGTTGTTGCCGGTCGGCCGAATATGCCAGGTCCTTCGTTATTTTTGCACCCCAGCGCTTCACCCCCAAATAGCGAACTGTCCTCCCATTTCCACCACGCTTTATTACTCCGCAGCATGTGCGCACGTGTGAAATATGTCTGTGATCTCAGAAATCAAGCATTTTGGATGAGAGGATTGCTTTGAGAAAGTATATTGAATTTGCACTAAACCTCTATGGACTTTTGCCGATGTTGATCTGTGTATTTTTACCAGAGTAACATATAGAAATCCCAGATAATTCTTTTATGAAGTCACACGAATAGATAAACATGCATCATCACCAATTTTTTCTCGAACGCGCAAGAGAGTTGCGTGTCATTTCATTAAAGACAAGATAAGAGCACATCGACCTAAAGTCCTAGGATTAGTCTTGACTTTACATTCGCGCTAGTTACATATAGAACAACCCACACACTCTCACGTGTTATGCTGCATAAGCTCCGCAAGTCTCTTGGCGCCAGCCATCTTCCAGTGAGAAGCTTCATCTATGATGTCTCGGGCAATCTCGAACGGCTGCAGTCGCGCTACGTCGAAAACACAGCGATTCCGCTGCCTCCATATCGCCCACGAGACAAGCATGACCAGCGTGTTGAACCCCTTTCTCTTATCGTTAGGAACTCTCTTGAGCCCCTGACGCCACCACCCCTTGAAGGACCGTTCGCTTGGTTCAGGGGTGAGAAGCTGCAGCCCCACTTTGGCAAGTGAGTGGAACCAAATCTCTCTAGCAACCACACAATTGACCAGCACATGATGAATAGTTTCCTCTTCTTGATCGCATAGCGGGCATCTTCCGAGTGTTGCAGACCCGCTGTGCCAGGCGATCCACCGTCCAACACCGGTTTAAGATAGCGATCCAGAGGAATACCTTGATCTTGAGGGGAGCCCATAATTTCCATAGCCTTTTGTATGGCTCAAACTTGATTGCTCCCACGAAGAACCTATTATAGGCTGATTTAGTTGTGAATTTTCCGGATGCCTCTAGAGTCCAAATGGAAGTGTCTTGCTAATATGTCACGTATGTCCATGTATCGTCCAGCTAATATGTCGAAGGACTGAACCAATTCAACAAAGGTAATCTACACTGGCCTCAACGCTCAAGGCCCACTCTGGCACAACAAGAAGGGGAATGGTTGTCCAAGAAGAAAACAAAGTCCCGTTATTTGTTAAATTTCCTATCGCCAGCGAACCATACATATTTGGGACGCTCGTGCATATTTGATTGATCATACACTTTAGCAACATTTTTCTACGTATGGATCTGGGCAGAGATCTAGCTCCAAGGTTCATGTATGATACTAATTGTTTTAAGCTCTTGATTTTAGTATAAAATTCAAACCAAAGAGCTTAATATACGAGTTCTAGCTCCCAGAGCCATCACCAAATTGTTCACGTCAGCAGCACTATTGGGATAGAAGTACCACCAAGCCCCTTCCGTCTATAATACCGAGATACCAAGACTCCGCTGACGTTAACCACTCTGTTGCAGGTCGCGTGCGTTCGAGAGGCTTTCAAGGGTTCATCGGAAACGTCCCCTCTCCCCCTCGATTTCTCCTTCCTTCTCCGTGTCCATACGTCGATCCCAAATTCCTCTGCTCGTCCATCATGCCCAGGAGAGGTGCAGCCTGCATCATCTGCGAGGGCGAACTGCGCATCATCTCATCTGCATCCATCGCCATGCATGACCAAAGAGGACGCACGACACACGATGTACGGCGGATCCCGGCCGGACTTGTGGTACTGGGAAACGCGGAATTGGGGTCAAAACGGACAGCCGACCGTGGCTCCACTACATGCGGCGTAGTACCGTAGTGTAACGCCGCCGCCGCCGACGGCGGGCTCTGACCCTTGGCTGCGGCGAAAGGCAACTCTAGCCGACCTTTCCAGCACGAAGATGATAGATTGCATCCGATCCTCACAGACAAGGCGGTCGACGACATGCCACTCCTGTATGCTCATGCCGTTGCCGGATTGCCGGTCATCCTTGCGCGAAGTCTGCTGTTGAGCCCTGGGAGAAGCGGCCATGTTCATCGTAGTATTTATAACAGGAAACAATGATCGCAAGATTAGCGGAAATAAACCGCCAGGCCAATATGCAAGCGGGGGCGTACACGGCGTTCATTACCAGCGGTTGTCATCGCAAGATTAGTATAGGAGAGTCGGCCATGCGGTTGTTATCACTGCAGCGCCGCACGAAACAAGCAGACTTTTCTTCATCCCCTTAGCGTTGGCTGCTCAGCTCTACAGGACATTAAGCTGTCTAACTGTAATACGCACAAACCAATTAGGAAGCGAGGACAAAAAGATCAGAAACGTTGATTCCTGCACTCCCACGGCAAGAAATTCACGCGCCGCCCGCCGACGCCTGTTTGGAGGTACCGGAAAACTGGACTCTTAGGATTCTACTAGTAGTGTGTTTGTTTCTGAAAAACCAGGAGATGGGATGGTTCTCCAAAGAATGTGCTTCTTATATGCGGGACATGTTGGCGCTCCCCAAACGCCCGGTTCCTCTCGCAATTGGCTTGCTAGAGGCACTCAGCGTCGCTCACCAAATTGTTCACGTCAGCAGCACTATTGGGATAGAAGTACCACCAAGCCCCTTCCGTCTATAATACCGAGATACCAAGACTCCGCTGACGTTAACCACTCTGTTGCAGGTCGCGTGCGTTCGAGAGGCTTTCAAGGGTTCATCGGAAACGTCCCCTCTCCCCCTCGATTTCTCCTTCCTTCTCCGTGTCCATACGTCGATCCCAAATTCCTCTGCTCGTCCATCATGCCCAGGAGAGGTGCAGCCTGCATCATCTGCGAGGGCGAACTGCGCATCATCTCATCTGCATCCATCGCCATGCATGACCAAAGAGGACGCACGACACACGATGTACGGCGGATCCCGGCCGGACTTGTGGTACTGGGAAACGCGGAATTGGGGTCAAAACGGACAGCCGACCGTGGCTCCACTACATGCGGCGTAGTACCGTAGTGTAACGCCGCCGCCGCCGACGGCGGGCTCTGACCCTTGGCTGCGGCGAAAGGCAACTCTAGCCGACCTTTCCAGCACGAAGATGATAGATTGCATCCGATCCTCACAGACAAGGCGGTCGACGACATGCCACTCCTGTATGCTCATGCCGTTGCCGGATTGCCGGTCATCCTTGCGCGAAGTCTGCTGTTGAGCCCTGGGAGAAGCGGCCATGTTCATCGTAGTATTTATAACAGGAAACAATGATCGCAAGATTAGCGGAAATAAACCGCCAGGCCAATATGCAAGCGGGGGCGTACACGGCGTTCATTACCAGCGGTTGTCATCGCAAGATTAGTATAGGAGAGTCGGCCATGCGGTTGTTATCACTGCAGCGCCGCACGAAACAAGCAGACTTTTCTTCATCCCCTTAGCGTTGGCTGCTCAGCTCTACAGGACATTAAGCTGTCTAACTGTAATACGCACAAACCAATTAGGAAGCGAGGACAAAAAGATCAGAAACGTTGATTCCTGCACTCCCACGGCAAGAAATTCACGCGCCGCCCGCCGACGCCTGTTTGGAGGTACCGGAAAACTGGACTCTTAGGATTCTACTAGTAGTGTGTTTGTTTCTGAAAAACCAGGAGATGGGATGGTTCTCCAAAGAATGTGCTTCTTATATGCGGGACATGTTGGCGCTCCCCAAACGCCCGGTTCCTCTCGCAATTGGCTTGCTAGAGGCACTCAGAGTCGCTTCTGGCATGTCCCCCACATGTAAACGTTTGCAATCACTTGTTACATACTCCTTCCGTTTTTAAATTGATGTCGCTGTTGACTTCCCTCGTTACATTTGACCATTAGTCTTATTCAAAATATTAGTTTGAATTTGCAAACTTATAAGTCGTTCTTAAACTTTTTTTAGTGATAAAACAAATCATAACAAAATATACGATAAAGTTTTAAAATTTTTGAATAAGACTAATGGTCAAATGTTACTAAAAAAATTAACGGCGACATCAATTTAAAAACAGAGAGAGTAATAAGGTTTATAAGTATAAAAAACACTAAGAATATCGGTCACCGTCAGGCGAGTAGAATATCACACTGATGAAAGAAAATAACAACATGCAAGACCAATATCAAATTGAAGGTTCCAAGTCCATTTATTTAGAATAGTACTAGTCAATCTCTTTCTAGAATATAGAGAAAATATCCATATGATTAGCCATTTTTTTTCCTAGACACGGCCCCTTCGATAATTCGATTTGGTGTGGCTTCGAATTCTGTGTGGCCCCACCTCACTCTCAAGTCTCAATCTTACAGTTGCTGTCTCCGAACCGCGTAAGTCAAATGAAGAAAAGTAAAATATATTTATGGACCGGCTTATGTGTGGTGTGGTGTGGTGTATAGTGCAAAGAGACGTTCGTATCGTACGACTTGTTATGGTTGGACGCGTGCAGTTTCTCTTCCCGGTCATGGGGACGTTACCATGACTTGCTCATCACGCGGCGATGGACACAACCCTTGACGCAGTTAAATTTGAGAGTGTGCTATGTTCAACTTCATCGTTGCTTCCACTCCAGGAGGGCCGGGGTGAGGAAGGGGGCATGTTAGAAGCAATGAACGTGCTGTTGTCTGCGGTTGCGAGCGACCTCGTGGGCCGTCTGGTCTCGTTCCTCATCGGGAGGTACCGGGAGGCCACCGCTGCCGCCGACACCACCGCCAGGCTGCAGCGATCGCTGCTGCGAGCTCGCATGGTCATCGAGGAAGCGGAGGGGCGGCAGATCGCGAACCGGGCGATGCTGTTGCAGCTCTGCCAGCTGAGACGAGAGCTGTGCCGAGCCGCCTACGCCTTCATGTGCGAAAAGCCTGGAAGCCACGCTGCGGGACATGAGGGAGTTGGTCGTGCTCCTGGGCGGCTGCCCTCGAGTCACCAGGCAGCCGTACAGCGCCTACCTGGTGATGGAGAGGTGCATGTTCGGGCGGCAAATGGAGAAGGAACAAGTCATCGGCTTCTGCTTGTCGTCGTCGCAGGAGCCTTGTTGCCATCGTCAAGCAGGTTGTTTGGATGTCCTCCCCATCATCGGCCCGCACGAGGTCGGGAAGCGGACCCCGGTGGAGCACGTTTGCCTCGACGAGAGGGTGCGGGAGCGCTTCGCCACGGTTCACCGTCTTCGCAGTGACCAACTCATCGATCTCATCTACAGCCACGAACATCATCACAATCATCTCACTACTGCACGGTCGTTGTTGCTGGTGATCGACATGGTCGACGGCGACGTCGCGGACGCCGAGGCGCCCGAGGAGTCATGGAGAAGGTTCCACTCCGCCATTATCGATCCACCGCCGCGCGGATCAGAGGCTCAGAGCAACAAGGTCATACTGATCAGCAGGACGGAGGCGCACTCGAGCCTGGGCACCGTGCCGCCGCTCAGGCTGCGCGCGCCGACCCGGGACGAGCTCTGGTACTTCTTCAGGGCGCTCGCCTTCGGGGCCGCGGACCCGGGCGACCGCCCGGAGCTCGCGCGCGTCGCCATGGCGCTGTGCGCGGGCATCTCCCGCTTCGCGCCGTACATCATCGCCGCGTTGCTGCGGCGCGCCGACGACCTGGGCCTGGGCGTGCGCTCCTGGCGCCGCGTGCTCAAGGTGTGCGCCGAGGCGACGGAGGGGTTCGAGGCAGGGCACTACTTCTTGATCAGCAGGCAGGCCGGTGAAGGACATGCCGGCCGCTCCGTGCTTGTTCTACAGCAAGGGTAAGCTGGTAGGCGTGCCGCGGGGCGAGCTGCCCGTGACGACGACGATGCCGGGGCTTCTCGCGGGAGTGTCTCTCCCTCCCGCAGGGGCGACCGTGTTCGACGTGCTGGTCTGGCAGTCTCCCATTCCTCCGTACGGTAGCTATATCGCGTCGTGCGACATGGAGAGAGCAACGCAAGTCGTGGGCGGGCTCGTAAGACGCGGAAAGACAAACACGACCATTGAACTTGTGCTTCCTTATCAACCATCGATTTTTTTTTCATTTTCCTTACTAGCCATTGGTTGCAATTTCTTTGCCTTAAGAGCTTCATTCAATTTTTTTTGGCTTCACGGTGTTGAGTTTTAGAAGAGAAGACTCTTTTGCCCCTGACAACGTTTTTTTGAGCCAAACGTTGCTTATTAGACTGAGTTTGATTAAGCTTAATGAAATCTGAAATTCATGTCCATGTGCTTCTTCAGAAATGTTGCTTACTTGGTTTGCTAGATATGCGCTCGGCCATTTGTTTGCTGCTTGCGAATTCGCCTGGCTGTTGCGAATTAGTCGTTACAATGTTTCAGTTATTTCTTCAGCAGCCGTAACAATGTTCGCAGTTAGCACTCGCTATAGTAAACAACTGCGATTCAGCATGTCGATCAGGGCCTTATGTGCCGTGCTGATGCTAAATGGCCACTAAGGCAAAGAAATTACAACTGATGGCTAGTAAGGAAAATAAAAAATTTCGATGGCTGATAAGAAAGAACAACGTTTTTTTATGGCTCATAGTGAATTCGCCCACCGGAAAAAGGGTGTCAATTGACCTAGCAGATCACTAATCACCCTGACATGGACAGAGCCGGAGGCAAAAAACTGTTGTGGAACACTCGAGCAATAGCGACAGCAGATCCGCGAGAACCAACACCACAACCACAGTCCACAACGCTGCTTACGAAGCATCACAATCGCGTTGTATAAGCCATCACAATCGTGGTTGTTTTGTCTAACACGATCCTATCCGACCGTCACGAATCTTGAGGCGGCGCCGTCTCTTCTTCTGACATTGCTTGTTCGGTTCTTCCCCTTCCACTGTCCCTCCTGCAGACAAACCGAGCGCTCGCCGCCGCCTTGGAGCTCGGAGGGGAGCCACGCGCGCGACCAATGGACGCCGCCGCTACCGCATCCTGTATCGCTCCAAGTGTTCCGTCTCGTAGCCGCCGGGGACTCCCCGCGCCGCGCGCTTCGGCCGGCGGTGGCTTCACGAGGCGCTCCCAGCGGCTGCGCTGCGAGTTCTTCGCCGGCGGCGGGAACGGCGCGCTCACCGGAGAGGATGACCCTCGATTCGTGGACCGCGTAAGGAGAACCCTACTTACTCTCATGCCCCC
>LAPY01001506.1:5962-20584 GCA_000970635.1 Eragrostis tef
GACTACGAACATATCCCTTGTCAAGGAAGTAAACTTCCGATGAGTATGCCAAGAGACATGTTCGGAGGCTTATGGCGTATCCCTACTTTTCAGAT
The DNA here is from genome assembly GCA_000970635.1 of Eragrostis tef. Taxonomy (NCBI): domain Eukaryota; kingdom Viridiplantae; phylum Streptophyta; class Magnoliopsida; order Poales; family Poaceae; genus Eragrostis; species Eragrostis tef. The sequence goes on from LAPY01001506.1 coordinate 6,058, forward strand.
ATTCCAAAGACTATTTTTAAAGGTTTCTCCGAAGACACTTCCAACAGCGGGGTAGATTAGGAAAGAGACTGGTACCCTTGCCGAACAAGAAAACAAGAGATTGTGTTTAGATAGGACTCGGGTAGGTGGTAATTGGCCTATAAATATTCATGTAACCCCTACGGGAAAACTCTCTGGCTCTTTGAAAAACCCTAACGCAAAGGCTGCCGCATTATACACAGAAACACACTGGACGTAGGGTTGTTATCCTTCGGGAGGCCTGAACCAGTATAAACCCTCTGCGTGTTCTTAGATTGATCTCGTTCATAGCCTTGCTCCTTCGATCCAAATATCTGCCGAACACCCCGTTCAATATGGTTTATTTAGGCTGTTTCAAATCTGGTAAATGTGAATTTAAAAACAGTTACTGTTCATCTTGGTTCCATTACTACGATGTCCGATGTACAAGTTCATTTCTTGTTTATAGATGTACCCGGGTAAAATGCCTAATACTTGACATGTAGCTTGATGACGACACATCTCTCGCACGCATTGAAAATCAGCACCAACATTTCCTCCGCTCGTGATATTGTGTAGCTTGTTCCCTGTAACTCGCATTTTGGTGAAAAATCGAGTGCTAATGGAAAAATAGAAATTTCAGGGAAACAAGGACAAATATATGAGACGTGGAACTTGTCGTATCGATTTGTTCTGTACATTCGCACGTATTCAAATTTTCCATGGTGGAGAGCTGAATCATGGCAAAACGAGTTTAGGAACCCGTTTAACCATATATTGTTTTTGTTTCCCTGTGTTCAAGAATCTTTTGTGCCAAGCAATATGAAGCAAAGGCCCCCACAGGCGTCCTGAATTATTAAACATAACTGATACCACAGTACTTTCACTCAGTTCTTTTTTAAACAAAATAAAACTCGACCCACGGGGGTATAACGGCCCCAGGTTAATTCTATGAGAGAAGACCTTCTCATGTAGGTCAAGAAAATCCTTAAACCCCTGCCCAATTTTACACAACGGCACTGTAGCCTCTGTGAGAATGACCAACGACAAAAAGATTTTTTTAACCTAAGCTTGAAATTCTCTCCTACAGAGAGTTGAACCCAAAACCTAAGGAGTACTGCTAGAGCTACCTAACTTTTTCGTTCCTGGCATTTCAGTTTTCATTTTTGTCTGGCTAAGAAAATGTAAATCCATTTTAAATCATGCCATTTTACATAATAAAATACAACAAAATGAATATGTTCTGTTTTTAAAAAATACTTAACATTTCATTACCTGTCAAACATTAAGATTAGTTCAACATTCTATGTAAAAATGGCAAATGTTATGTAATAAGCGTTGAAATTTTCTTTTGGAAAGTTAAAGCAAGCTTCGAAAGCATCAAACATTGCTATTGCCAAAAACTAGTAACATGCAGATAGTGAAAAGAAACACAAAAACAATCCCACGTCTCACTACCTCCGGGTTTCCCGACCTATACATCAACTTGAGAATTTTATGATTGATGGTATCCTTAACCACTGCTTTCTTGTATACAAGAGAAACTCATCATGCATGAATCCATGAATTGTTGCTCCTTCGTTTTTTATGTTGAATTGGTCGTAGGGCTCGCTTCTCTCTTGGACGTAGACCTTGTCAACGTAGTTGCAATATAAGAGTAAAACAACGAGAAGAAGTGAAAATATGAGATAGGCTGGCTTCTCTTGGACCTGTAGCTAATCAATGTATTGTTGCAGCAAAAGTTTTAGGTATTACAAAAAGATAGAAGCCAAAAAGAACATATGAGGTAATTTATTGTTGTTTGTCGTTCATAGAAACATTGACAATTTAGTGAAAGGGGTCTTGACCTAGTGGTTAAGTCACTTAAGTAACACCTTTGAGGTCCTGGGTTCGACTCCCCATGAGAGCAATTTTTTAGAATTTAAAGGTTTTATGCTTTTAGCGGTAGGCGACGTAGCCGTCAACAGTGAAGCGCCAGTAGAGCAGGTCTTTGCTTTAAATAACCTTTTAATTACAAATATCCAATCAACAAGGAGCAGGTTTTTGCTCATAACAAAACACATATCCAATCCCGAAGTTAGTTTATAAAGATGACTAGCAATAAGGAAAATAAGTGTAATAGATATCTGGTGAGATTTTCAAACCTAGAGACACGATCCGTGTGCCTTTCAGAATAAGGGACTGGTACCACGAATTTCTTTGAAATGCGTGACTCTTGTATTTTTATTTCATTTTCCTTTTTTACTCAACTTTCTATGACCAAACTGACCCTCCTATTAAAGAAAAAGTTGTAATTATTTTAACATAAATTTTTTTGTCAGTTAATAATTTAAATTTTTATTTAATCCAACTTGTACACTGAGAAATAAGAAATAGAAAATTCAATAGGGGTATACCGACTTGAATTGTTTGGGACAGTAAATCGAGACATGATTTTGTTTAGAGTAAAACGGGCAAATCGAATTGTTCAGGGAGTAAAATAGACTTCTACCTTTATTTTATTATTATCTAACATATTTTTGCATTACAATGTTATTATGTGCCATTTTCAGCTTATGTAGTTTGCCGGAAAAAAAAGAATACTTATACTGATATTATAAGGAAATAGATGAAAGGCCGCGAATCTGTAGATGAAGGCCGAACCATGCGAACTGGCCCATCAGGTCATAGTCGCCAGAGCCTGCAGGCCTAGCCCACTATATCATTCTCTCTCCGCAGCAAGCAGGCGCACAACGGCACAAGGCAGCTAGGTTTTCCGCTTCGAGCTCGCGCCGCCGCCCGCCGCCACGAGGAAGGAGGAAGCCGCTGGTCGACAGCCATGGTCGGTGACCCACTCGTTACCATTTTCCATTCTGCGTTTATCATACATGATCTTAGGATGCGTTTAGCGGTCGCCTTACTTACCATTCCCATCTGAATCTGGTGTTATCGAAATTGGCGGCGTACATTGGTTGGGTTTGATTGGACCCGTGGTTTTACCCTTTCGTGCTGTCCTAATTTTGGTGTATCTATGTGGGAGGTTTAAGCAATGCAAAATCTTTTGGAAATTTTTAGTGTTTTAAACTTGCTTATGTCCCTATTGTGCAATTCTCGTGTAAAATTGTAGAGCTGTTTATGATTAACGAACTGCGGCTTATAGCAATAAGGAAAATAAGTGTAATAGATATCTGGTGAGATTTTCAAACCTAGAGACACGATCCGTGTGCCTTTCAGAATAAGGGACTGGTACCACGAATTTCTTTGAAATGCGTGACTCTTGTATTTTTATTTCATTTTCCTTTTTTACTCAACTTTCTATGACCAAACTGACCCTCCTATTAAAGAAAAAGTTGTAATTATTTTAACATAAATTTTTTTGTCAGTTAATAATTTAAATTTTTATTTAATCCAACTTGTACACTGAGAAATAAGAAATAGAAAATTCAATAGGGGTATACCGACTTGAATTGTTTGGGACAGTAAATCGAGACATGATTTTGTTTAGAGTAAAACGGGCAAATCGAATTGTTCAGGGAGTAAAATAGACTTCTACCTTTATTTTATTATTATCTAACATATTTTTGCATTACAATGTTATTATGTGCCATTTTCAGCTTATGTAGTTTGCCGGAAAAAAAAGAATACTTATACTGATATTATAAGGAAATAGATGAAAGGCCGCGAATCTGTAGATGAAGGCCGAACCATGCGAACTGGCCCATCAGGTCATAGTCGCCAGAGCCTGCAGGCCTAGCCCACTATATCATTCTCTCTCCGCAGCAAGCAGGCGCACAACGGCACAAGGCAGCTAGGTTTTCCGCTTCGAGCTCGCGCCGCCGCCCGCCGCCACGAGGAAGGAGGAAGCCGCTGGTCGACAGCCATGGTCGGTGACCCACTCGTTACCATTTTCCATTCTGCGTTTATCATACATGATCTTAGGATGCGTTTAGCGGTCGCCTTACTTACCATTCCCATCTGAATCTGGTGTTATCGAAATTGGCGGCGTACATTGGTTGGGTTTGATTGGACCCGTGGTTTTACCCTTTCGTGCTGTCCTAATTTTGGTGTATCTATGTGGGAGGTTTAAGCAATGCAAAATCTTTTGGAAATTTTTAGTGTTTTAAACTTGCTTATGTCCCTATTGTGCAATTCTCGTGTAAAATTGTAGAGCTGTTTATGATTAACGAACTGCGGCTTATTTAGAAAAAGGAAGGTCATGTTAGCTGATGGTTAACGTAGGTCATTAAATGATGCACCTCCATTGTTTTTAATGAATTAACATGTGCTGATGCGTGACTACCTGTGATACTACTACACTCACAAGTTAGAATTGTTTGCCAAACTGTGATGTGACAATGGGAAGACTGGGGTCCTGTTTCAGTTTACTTGAGTCTTTAGACTGAAAGGTGAGGAGCTGACTAGTATAACCACTAAATGAAATTTTGTTTTAGTAGGAATAAATATCAGTGTGATTGTTTGACTCCTGGTGTGTGGTGTCACTTAGTTCAATAATTTTTCTGTCTGACCAGAACTTGCTAATGGCCCTGTTGTGCAATGTTGGAGTGGAATTTTAAAATTATTTCTATGAACGTAACTGCAGCTTATATGAAATTAGGATGGTCATGTTAGCTGACTGTTGCATTGTTGTTGTACAGTTGTTAAATCAAGGGTACTAGTTATATCCAATTGTTAGAAAAGGCTTGTGATCTTTAGTACTTAGGTAAAGCTTAATCAATTCATGAACTGCACTGTTTGTCTTAATGAATCACTAAAAATAAATCAGTGCTGATGCATGACGACCTGTGATACTCTTATACTAAACTCCTAATATTTCTCACCAAGCTGTTATGTGACATTGGGAAGAACATGGGTCTTGTTTTCCTTTACATAAAACTTCAACTGAAAGTGGAGGAGCTGACTAGTGATCACTAGATGTATTTTGTTTTAGTAGGAAAAAAATGAACTCCTGGTGTCACTTAGTATGATAGATTTTCTGTGTGACTCAGAATTTTATATTTGAAATTGTCTGTTGTGGATGAGTGTCCGTTTGCAAGGTTACATGATAACTTGCCTGATGTGATGTTTGCTAGAGTCCATCCGTAAGGTTACATGAACCCTTCTAAATACCGTACTTTTTTTTTGTCTCTGAAGATCAATTTGTGTCCCCTATCAAGCACAGGAGCTCCAGACTTATGTATCAATCAAGCTTGTATCTAGCACGCAAAGTCTGATCTTATAGTAGAAGGAACCAAACACTCCAATGTCTCACCCTGCAATTGTCTAGTGTTGTTGTGTGACTGGCCTTCAGTCATTTTTATCTCTATTGTGGTTTTGAAATGCTTATTGGCAGTAACTGGCAGTCACTGAAATAACTGCAGCATAACTGTATTATCTCTTTCATGGTACAGTAATTTGTCTTAGAGTTTTGTAGTGTAGTTTTTTTGGAACAATAATCGTCAATCTTGTATAGATGTTCATGAACTTGTCTAAATGGTAATTTACTTGTGGAAAAGCGAGCTACATTCTTTATTGCAGTGATGCATTCATCTTTATTTAACATTTGGTTACCGGGTGTTGGATTCTCATCAAGCTGAACTTGTTATGTTTTCTCTCTGACTAACTATTACATTGGTTTGTTCATTCTGTTAAACTGTGTTGTTTATGTTGTACAAAATATGATGTATAACTTTTTATAGGTGAACGTTCCAAAAACCAAGAAAACCTACTGCAAGAACAAGGAGTGCAAGAAGCACACCCTGCACAAGGTTACGCAGTACAAGAAGGGAAAGGATAGCCTTTCAGCACAAGGGAAGCGTCGTTATGACCGCAAGCAGTCAGGATATGGAGGGCAGACAAAGCCCGTTTTCCACAAGAAGGTTTGATCCTAACGTTCCTTGTCTTGGCATTCCAAGTGTAATTGAAAGCTGCTGCTATAATAAATTTGATTCCTTAGTTTTATTTGTTTTATGGTTTCTTTTCTTTTAGTTACTGATACATTGCTTTGTCTCAGGCCAAGACAACAAAGAAGATTGTGCTGAAGCTGCAGTGCCAGAGCTGCAAGCACTACTCCCAGCACGCCATCAAGGTAGTGTTGTCTCTGCTGTTAGATTTTCATCCTTTAGTATTTTGTGTTCCAAGGTTGTCTGACCCTTGTATTTCAACTTCAGAGATGCAAGCACTTTGAAATCGGTGGAGACAAGAAGGGCAAGGGAACCTCTCTCTTTTAATTTGATGATTGGAGCCCACTGTCTAGTTGTCGGGCTGGAGCTACTGTTAGAATGTTTTATCTTGTTCCTTGTGGAGATACATCAGGTAGATCATCTCTGGGATAGTTTGGAACCATATGTTTACCGTTAGCATCATCTATTTTAAAATCTTGAAATACATGCTTAGGCAATTGAGTTCTCATATTGCAGTCATTTCGATTGCGGTAGTGAAATGTGCCCCGTGGGTTCTTATTGCGTAATACAGTGCATTCGTGATTAAGGTTTGCTCGAAGATTAGTTTATTTAAACAATTTTGAAGCAGAGACCTGTTGTAGTTCACTTGCCGGCACAACAGGTTCTATAAAATGAGATCGCTGCTAAGTTTTGACGTGAGGAACTCTCTGCAGAGCCATGACGCAAGAATCTCGTGCGGTCCCAAAAAAAAATGACGCAAGAATCTCGTACTGTGGCGCAACCTGGGCGGCGGGGCCTCATCTACATGGGAGCCCCTATACAGTTTTCGAGTGCCGGTAGCCGCTGGGGCCTCCTATCTACATGGGTGTTCCAAACTATTGGAATAAATTTTTTCTACTACCGGACAATTGTTCCATCCCGAAACAGGATTGCCTTCGGGCGCGGGGGTGGGAACATTTCCATCCTGAGGAATTAAAATATTCTAGAACAAGAAATCAAATGTTGCAGCACAAGAAATGAAACACTCCGGTGTAAGAATTCGAATGTTCCGTCGTGAGAAATCAAATGTTCCAGAACACGAAATCGAATGTTCCAGCAGAAAAAAAAATCAAATGTTCTATCATAAGAAATCGATTGTTCTAGCATAAGAAATCTAATGTTCTAGCACAAGAAATCGCTAGCATAAGAAATCGTTCCGATGTGGAGACGCGCATCCCCGGCTTAAAGGCGAGGCTACACACGCCGGCGAGCATAAGTTGTGTACTGGTATAAAGCAATACGTGTCCCAGTCATATCAAATCTAGGTAGATCATCTCTGGGATAGTTTGGAACCATATGTTTACCGTTAGCATCAGCTATTTTAAAGTCTTGAAATACATGCTCAGGCAATTGAGTTCTCATATTGCAGTCATTTCAGTTGCGGTAGTGAATTGTGCCCCGTGGGTTCTTATTGCGTAATACAGTGCATTCGTGATTAAGGTTTGCTCGAAGATTAGTTTATTTAAACAATTTTGAAGCAGAGACCTGTTGTAGTTCACTTGCCGGCACAACAGGTTCTATAAAATGAGATCGCTGCTAAGTTTTGACGTGAGGAACTCTCTGCAGAGCCATGACGCAAGAATCTCGTGCGGTCCCAAAAAAAAATGACGCAAGAATCTCGTACTGTGGCGCAACCTGGGCGGCGGGGCCTCATCTACATGGGAGCCCCTATACAGTTTTCGAGTGCCGGTAGCCGCTGGGGCCTCCTATCTACATGGGTGTTCCAAACTATTGGAATAAATTTTTTCTACTACCGGACAATTGTTCCATCCCGAAACAGGATTGCCTTCGGGCGCGGGGGTGGGAACATTTCCATCCTGAGGAATTAAAATATTCTAGAACAAGAAATCAAATGTTGCAGCACAAGAAATGAAACACTCCGGTGTAAGAATTCGAATGTTCCGTCGTGAGAAATCAAATGTTCCAGAACACGAAATCGAATGTTCCAGCAGAAAAAAAAATCAAATGTTCTATCATAAGAAATCGATTGTTCTAGCATAAGAAATCTAATGTTCTAGCACAAGAAATCGCTAGCATAAGAAATCGTTCCGATGTGGAGACGCGCATCCCCGGCTTAAAGGCGAGGCTACACACGCCGGCGAGCATAAGTTGTGTACTGGTATAAAGCAATACGTGTCCCAGTCATATCAAATCTACATCATGATGCTTATGAAAGCAGTGCTACTTTTTATTTTTACCATATTCATGACACACCAAGCTTAGGGTGAGGAAGAATGTTATGGTTAAAGTATTGGTAAAGGAAAAGTGCATGGCAACAATCACAATAAGGGGGGACTATGTTCCCCCTAGTGCCCCTTGTGTTCAAGCTGTAAACGAATCTAACATGAATTGTATTTGCCGTATTATCACCGGTCAGGATCAGCTTGAAATAAGTATAAGTAAGATTTTACGTCTTGCACGTGAGTGCCACAAGCCTGTGCCAGGTGGAAAGGATTCAAACATGATTTGTATCTATCGTATTATCACCAGTCAGGATCAACTTAAAATCAGGGTTGGCGTTTGGTTAACCTAGCATTAGCCGCACAACAAAACATATTCCATTTTATTGAATATGCAAACAAGCGCAATAAAAATAGACCAATGCGTCATCGACAGCGGTGTCGATGCACATACGGTCGTCGTCGAGTGAGGTGTGTGGAGAGGATGAAGTTGGGAGGGAGCGGGGGGAGGGGGGGGGGGGTTAGAGTTAGGACCGAGGAGCCTTGAGATTTACTAGGTAGAGATGAATATCGGTTAGTTCGGTTAAACAGATTAATAACCCGCAATTATTGTGATTAACCGTAGTTTTCAAAAATGATAACTGCAATTTAGACACAAACTCAAAAGGCCCTGGTATTATATAGTATGCTGAGCTGCTCACGGGAAAGTGAAATCGGTCTGTGGGTAGTACATGTTGCATCTGTTTATCTCAAACCACCTCCTGCGCGTTTGGGGGGAGGGGGGGGGGTCCTAGCCCAAGTGTTATCTGTAACTAAGTACTGTATACAACCCAAAACTCCTTTTGATACTGTACACCACTCAAAATTTGTTATGCAAGGATCAATCATTATATCATAGCACACTTCTTGTCATGATTTTGACAACATCATCAAGGAGATCGAAGTCAAGTTGGAGGCCCAATATATATCATGTTCGCCTCCATCTTGAAATGAAGGTGCAACCCGCTTTAAAATTGTCACCTAGATCCAATATTTGACGTGATACATATGCATGAAAAACGAACTTACAAGATAACTTTTCCAACGGCTCAGTTATATATCATGTAAAAAGTGCTTAGAGTTAACAAGAAACATCGAAACAAGCGGGTGTATAAAATATGTCAGGCGACACCGTCTTTTGGGATGTTGACCCGTGGCATAGTGCATTAAGAATGCATCCGGGGATCCTTGCTTGTAGTTTTGCGATTGTAGGGTTCGAGTTTTTACGACAAGAAGTTGGATCTTGCTTGTCAACCCCTTTGCTTTGCGATTAATGATGTTAATAGAAAACAAGCTACCCACATGTACCTAATCATATCAAATTTAGATTGCTAAGATATAAAATTAAATGAGAAAAAAATTGGCTTTAAGTCCTCTATCAATGCTCCATGAGTTGCATCCATGTTGTATTCCCAAAAAAAGGTTGTATTCTGTTGGTTGAAAGATATTGGACCATTCATTTTTGTTCCATAACTTCCACTTGATTTAGATTCACCATTTGTCTTCCTTTTAATTCAGATTCACAATTTTTTTGAAGTTTTATAAACAATTATTAGTTTGCTTTATGATCCATAATCAATGCAGTGGCATCGACCAAGAATTTTTTGGTATCCTACAAGCATTCTTTGTCATTAATCAGTGCCATGTCCCACTTCGCGTAGACTATATATAGAAGCATGTAGAAATAACATGAGATGCATAAGTTGTGTACCAGTATAAAGCAATACGTGTCCCAGTCATATCAAGTCTATATCATGATGCTTATGAAAGCAATGCTACTCTTTGCATTTGTTTTTACCATATTTACGACACACCAAGCTTGGGGTGAGGAACATTGTTATGATAAGAAAGTATTGGTAAAGAAAAGTGCATGGCACAATCACAATAAGAGGGGACTATGTTCCTCATAGTGCCCCTTGTGTTCAAGCCGTAAATGATTCTAACATGAATTGTATCTGCTGTATTATCACTGGTCAGGATCAGCTTGAAATAAGTATAAGTAAGATTTTACGTCTTGCACGTGAGTGCCACAAGCCTGTGCCAGGTGGAAGCAAGTGTGGAAGTAAGTACCTTGCAATATCAGTGTCGTCATAAAAATAAAATTAGGTAATAAACTAATAGGATGTGAATTGAACTTTGTTTTGTGCAGCAATAATTGTTCCAACAACACCACCGACTCCAACTCCATGAAGGAAAATCCTTCGAATTAATGAAGCCATGTAACCCAAGAAAGGACATGCCAATTCAACCTAAGCATGTGCTTATTAGATCTCTTTGTTTCATGTATTTCTTCGGTCATGGCAATAATATAATTAATATTAAAAAAACTTTGTAGCATAATGGTCTTAGTATGGTGACATTACAATTAACCTATAACAACACATTGTTTTGTCGCCTAACAATTCATAGTGGGTAGGGAGATTCAAGGTCGATGACTTACGACATATGGCCAGTGTCGAGACAAGCTTAAAACAAAACATTAATAATTTGTAAGGTCTCTTTTCTCTTCCAGCAACTGCCAAGTCTCTGTAAACCATACGGTGACTATAAGTCCAAACCATATGGTGACTCTATCAGAGACACTTCTTTTCTCTAGATTTTCTTGCCTGAAATCTTTGTAGTCACCATACCATACGGTAACTAACACTATACCATACGGTGATACCTTATCTTTAGAAATCATATGGTGTTCACCGTACCGTAACTTGATCTCCTCCATTGAACTTCACTGTCTTTTTCTGCTGAAAACCACCATACCATACAATGACTTCACTTCTACTAGAACTTATCTCCTCCATTGATCTTTGCTTCCAACATCTTCTTCTCTTTGGTTCCTTCACTCTTCTTCCGCCACCCTATCCTTTGAGAGACTCACTATACATCCAAAGTCTCTACAACTTGTGTGCACTAAAGAGTACCACCTCAAACTCTCTTCATAGTCCGGTTTTTCCTATAGACTCAAGCTAACATCTAACCAAGCCAACACTTATTTGAATCGATCATGTCCTTAGCCTTGATCCACCACTTCAACCGCGACTCCATCAATTAAGTCCCTGAGCGACGAAGGCAACCCAACAACAGGCGCATAAAGGTTCAAGAAGATACTAAAGTATGTTACTCTTAAATTTATCTATTGTCTCATTTAATAAATTTTCTAGATTGGGTTTTAGATAGCATTGCTCCTTGAATCATGGAAAATCATGTATGCATGAGCTGACAATATTGTGTCACTGATCTTCCTTATAAAAACATAGATTCCTTTTGTGTGAGCCTGCTGCGATGATTCACGGTGGTTCCAATTTCGATAATAGCATACATAACTTTATTTCTCTAATTAGCAAAGGAATGCATTATTCCTTTATTTATTTCTCAATGAAATATGAACATAGGAAATTAGTAACATGACTATTTAAATTTACTGCTCTAGCAATAGACAGGAGCATGTCTGGCTGCCCATACAAACTCTATGCCGACCAAGAACCATCTTAATTAGTTAACTGCATTTCTTGAGGCTTTCAGTTTGTCTGTCAGTTTACGATTCTATATAAACGAATTGAATTTTTTTTTCATTTGTAAATATACAGGAAAGATAGGCGAGCAGGCCCATATTGAAGGATGCAAAACTAGCTGAGGATGTCAATTGTCGTGATGGATGCTATTTTTCATCACTGTTAAAATGATTGCTCTATAATAGGCTAGATTTTATTTGAGGATTTAGAGAAGCTGGATGAGATGGCTTTCAGTAGACAATTATGTGGATGGTTAGGGCGAGCAACCATGACACTCAAATGCATATAGATTATATGAGTATGTTTCCATTTGTGAGCATAATTGACTTATTTCTTAAGCTTCATGTGCAATATTTCGCGATAAATAGTATTGCCCCATTTGATTTCTCACTGCTGGTAACGAGTTCCATTTTTGCATAAACTTTTCAATCATTGTTCCATATAAAACATTGATTGCTTTATATAGAATCTGCAAGACATTTTATATTTCGCTTTATTTCTGTCCAACAAAACTATGATCCACTGAAATAAAATAAACACGTTTGTATGGCCCGCCATTGCATTGTTTTTATATTGTAGTGCTAATACTTTTCCTTCCTGCACCATTGTTCCAGAATGGCAGTTCAGTATTGAAGACTCAGGTATATCATGGAGGAGATAAAACTGATCATCAACACTGCACTTCCCACTGTGTTTCAACACCTAGACGCAACATGAATCGCATCCCGTCGTCAACTCCATGATGAACACCATTACAAAAATCACTCAATATTCTCCAACGGTATGAAGCTTTTTGATTACAATCCATGGTTCCAACCACTCTCATAGATAGTAGGTTCAGTAAATGTAAGCTGCAATGATGGCAAAGATCTTATGCACCATCTTGGTTCTGTAGCCCCATCTATAAAATGTTGTCTATTATATACTCCTGTGATACGACTTTTATGAGCTTTAGTTGAAATCCTTTCTTACTGATTTTGGTTTTCTGTTGCATTTTGTAAGAAAACAAATAAAATATTTGCTGCTTCTGCATGGATATTTTAAGCGCGGCAAACCACATATCTCACTGCTTTTGGTTTTCTGTTGCATTTCGTAAGAAAAAAAATATTTGTTGCTTCTCCATGGATATTTTAGGCGCGGCAAACCACATTTCTTACTGCTTTTGGTTTTCTGTTGCATTTCGTAAGAAAAAAAATATTTGTTGCTTCTCCATGGATATTTTAGGCGCGGCAAACCACATTTCTTACTGCTTTTGGTTTTCTGTTGCATTTCGTAAGAAAAAAAATATTTGTTGCTTCTCCATGGATATTTTAGGCGCGGCAAACCACATTTCTTACTGCTTTTGGTTTTCTGTTGCATTTCGTAAGAAAAAAAATATTTGTTGCTTCTCCATGGATATTTTAGGCGCGGCAAACCACATTTCTTACTGCTTTTGGTTTTCTGTTGCATTTCGTAAGAAAAATTAAATATTTGTTGCTTCTCCATGAATATTTTAAGCGCGGCATATGGACTCTTATTTTACTTCTTTGGCATTGGCATTTATTGATACCTAACCATCTTGTGCGCAACTCTACTGATGTGTTCTTGCATATGGAGCACTACTTGTTGTGTATCTATTACTATTGCTATTTCAAACATTTATTATCAAGTGCTCTTTTGATTTATATCTGAAGCTACAAAAGCCTACGTTTCTTGCACTCGTGATTGCACCGGTTAAAACGGCTCCTCTGTAAACGAATAATTCAACAAGTGTAGAGTTAAACGAGCGGCGCACATAAGCACGCCGGATTATACTAGTTACATGATATACGAAAGTTCCCTGAGAGGGGCCTGATAGAGGCACCATTATTTGTGCATTTAATGTGTGTTTTTTTGCTATTTATAATCTTGCGCAAAATATAGCATATGTCCAAGGATTCAATATGAATAAGGTGTATGTATAGATCTATTATATTTCCTTTATAATAAAACTATATCCAGATTATGTACCATTCCATGCATGACCAACTTTGTTCAGGGAACAACCACTAACTAAAGAACATAGGCAGATGCAGTTACTTCTCTCACTGTTGCCAAGTGGACTAGCAAGCGTTCTCGGCTTGGAATGCTCTGTCCACCAGATTCGTTGGGAATGGTAGCTAAGTACTCCCTTCGTTCCAAAATAAGTGTCACTGTTGACTTTTAGACATCATGTTTGACCGCTCGTCTTATTCAAAAAATTTATTCTAATATAAAAACAAATATATTATGATTAAACTAAATTCAATGATAAAACAAGTTGCAAAAAAATAAATACAATTTACGTAAAAAATTTAAATAAGACAAACGGTCAAACGTGATGTCTAAAAGTCAACAGTGACATTTATTTTTGAACGGAAGGAGTACGTGACCGACTGACCGTCCGTCTTCATCAACCCGTCGCTTCAGTGCCTTGTGGGCGCATCAAGGCCGCCTTCCTAAAACGTAATGCAAGGCTTCCATGTGATTATCCTCTGACGGCGAGTGATGCAATTTGTAGAGGAATTTAATTTGTATCAGCCGACCACTATGAATTTGGCGTCCCCAGGTTTCCCTCGTTTCTAGTATTTTGGAAACAGAGCCCCCCCGGGAGGGTTCAGTCGTTTTGGAAAACGAAAAAGAAACTGGAATGCCCTAGTGGCGGATCCACCAGGGCAGCAGGGGGTCTCAAGCCCCCTCCCCCCACTGGCTAAGAGAGAGACCGATGGCTGGGAGGGAGGGGGGCGGCTATCTGTAGAACATCCGATGGATTTCCTCCAATCGAACAGCCCACGGCCCACGCAAAATCAGCCCACAGCGCGCGGCGTCCTTCTTCTTCCTTGCACCATCGTTGCGCCGCCGCCTTCAACCGCCGTTTCCATGCTCG
>LAPY01001506.1:41343-52232 GCA_000970635.1 Eragrostis tef
CGCCCACGCGTCGCGCCTCCCCTGGCGCGCCGCAATTCGTTTTCCATCCACGCTTTGAATCTTTTCCGATTCGATTCCGGCACATTCATCTCGTGTGTGTGGGCGTGCACAGTAGCATCCTATCGAGAGCGTCTGTACGTTTGTGGCACTGTCAAGCGGGGGAGCGAGAATGCGAGATGGCACGGCGCCAGCCATTATTACTATGCTCCTTTTCTTTTCTCGGCACTTCTGGCCGGGACGGCGCCCACCTGTCCGACACGATATCTCCGGTGATCCATGCACCGTCGACCCCGGCCTTCCCCCGTCACACAGATAATCCTACTCTATTACTGCTCCTAACCCAAAACAGGAAAGCGCAGAAGCGAGAGCCTCGAGGGCCCTTTGTTTAGTTTAGTTTAGTTTAGTAGCGTTATCTCCTCCACAACGACGCTCGTTGCTGATCGATCCGTCGCTAATCTCCTCCACAAAGTGTGTGGCTTTGGGCACCCCGCGGAACACGTTCTCTGGAGGATCCATCGATCCTTTACCAATGGGACGGCACGAGATGTTGCTGGCGCCCGCGAGACAGCTCGTCAACGTGCCTTGTTGACCCGGCATTCTTCTTCTCCTCCTCTCTCCCAGCCACAAAAACCTGCCTGACGAGAGGAGATTATTGACGCCGGCCACGGGCCCGAGTCACGTTGCATCACCCAACTTCACCCGTTGCATTACGCACTGCACGCGCGGAGATTCTTGGCTAGATCCTTGGAGCGTGGCATGGCGACCAACTCACAGCCATCAACAGGTAATCAACTCAACCCTACGAGCTTGTTAACTCACTCCGAGGCAACCGTCTCGGGACTCGTGCGCCGGTCTCAAAGCGGTAATCTCAGGCCGTGGCACGTCACTGGCTTTGCTAATTTTGGACAAGATCAACACGCCACGTAGCGACCGGGCCCCTAATAATAATGACCCGCTTTCCAGAACTTGTTGAACGCTCGGCATCTTAATAATCCAAATGCTCTTCAACGAGTCGCTGGTGGCGTGCGCGGCCACGTCGGAATCGGCAGGGGTCAAGTTGGAAGTATTTTACCGTTGCCTGGATCTCGGAATACGGGTTTTTGTCCCAGATGGTCGCGCAAGCGAGTCTGCGGCGAGGATGGTTACACCGCAGAAAGCCACAAACACTGGTTGTACTGTTCCAAACAAGGCGTCGAGTGTATTTTCTTTCTCTCCTTTTTTCCATTTTGAGGCTGATCGGGTTTCAAACGCTGCCGGCGGCCGACGTCGCCGTAGGAGTAGGTGTGAATGATGCGTTTCACTCTCGGTTTTCTGCCGCCCAACAACTACGCAGCGGTTCGTCCGTTTTAACCGACCACACACTAATTGACACGAGATGTCCTAACTGCTGCAGATCATGCACCGCGGTCAGCATCCAACTGAGCTACTACTACGACGCTGTTAAGGTAAGGTAAGGTAAGAGAAATTGGACGTTGCTTTCCCCTGCTCTGCTTTCACGGGCACGGCAGAGCAAATGGAGCGCGCACTTGCCACCGGCGACGCGGAAAAGGCGACGCAAAGGCAGTCGTGCGAGATCGCTTGCAAGCCAAACCTGGGAAGCACGACACCACTAGTTACCGAAAGCTACCTACGGTGGACGACGGACCAGACCGATGGTCGTGCGAGTGAACAGGAGTCATGTGTGGCTGATTCACCCTGTCTCCAACAAACAACAAGTCCTAGCTTTGAATGGAGCACTTGCCGTTCCAGGATTATATTCGATCGATCGATCGCCCGCAAGTGGCTGGATCCAAAGACAGAGAGAGAGAGACAAATCCGCTTGCTAATAAAGCAAGAATCGCTTTTTTTTGTATGTTAACCTCCTTCTTCCCAATCCATCGTGTGCAACGTGGATCTTGCGTGCTACTGCCCTCGTGGATTTCAACTCGAACGTTTGAAGGAACAACAAGGGAAGAACACAAGAGTGCAACTCAAGTGTTATCGCGGATTCCCAATCTTTATAGCTTTTAAAATATGCATCTAAAATTTTAACAAATATATGTGTGGATAGCGTGTTTAACGTTCTACTATCATGCAAAATTTGAGATGCAATCGAAGCTCATACAAAGAGAAACAAAAATGTGAGATCAGCTTGTGAAAAATAACGGGTTGCGGGTCTGCGATGAATAATTACAATCTCCACTATTCACAGGCTGATTTCTCTTTTTTATTTCTCTTCACACAAAATTAGTTTGCACCTCAACTTTCGCATGATGGTAGATAGTTACATCCTCTATCTATCTATATTTTTGTTTTGCACTTTTAGATAAACTAGAGAAAACATTATTATAATTGGTAATACGGTAACGCCTAAAGAGCTTGTAAACATTCTCGGAAACAACAACTACTGCCACTACAAGTTACTAACATAATAAACCCGTAGAAATGTAGAAACAGTAGTAGAAAGCAATCATCTGGTAGCACAAACTACTGAGCGCAGACGCTTCTAGACGTTTCCAAGAAGGAAGGAGAGAGTTCCAGGCAAGAACGGATATCGAATCATCGCAGGTCGCGTTATTGTGGGCATGGAATCGATGATATTAGGGGTCCTAATCGAGACATGCACGCGTTGACAGGCGAGACCGTCTTTTGTGGCTAGCAGACGCACGGCGGTGTGTCCCCGTCAGCGCGTCGCCCTCCATGGCCGGTGCCTTGGGTCGGGGCGCGGGAAACGTATTTTATGGGTCTCGCCTCGTCCTGTTGGATCCTTTGCGTACCGGTGCCACTAAGAGCAAGTTTTTTGATGCGCCTGCTGTCGGCGAAGACGGAAGGCGCAGTAGTGACGAGCCTCCGCTAATTATTACTGTCCAGCAGTGCGCTTAGCCAATTGCAACGTGTGCTCAGCCAATTACGACATGCGCCGTGCGAATCCGCCCGCTCGAGCGGGCGTTTTGCGAGCCGCCCGCTGCCTTCTCTCTCCTGCTTTCTCTCTCATACACGTAGAATTTCGCCGGCTAAGTAGCCGACTATAATACTTGCTCTTAGGCATATCGTACTTGATATGATACGACGATCGAGAGAACGTTGGGGTGCCGAATCCACGAGTTTGTTAACAGGCTGCATATAATAACCCACATGTATGCGTTGAGTCGGCAGTTCAATTAAATCCCCTCCGAAACCACAAGAGGCGAAGCACCTCATCCGGAAAACCTAGATCGAACTACACAGTTGACGATGGGCGCGCACCCCGAAGAGAAGCAAAGTCCCGAAGAAAGGTTATGGTTGATGCATTGCATAAACATCTCCGTCGTCATGCTCATCTTTGTCTCTCTCTTTGGCGCCGCCATGTAACTATTTCCTACTATGGCGCCCTTTGCAAACCAGTACGTTTCCGGACTACATCGTAGCAATCGACGCCGTGTCCGGCCTCAACCCTGCGACGGACATGTAGCAGGGCCGGGGCTTGCTCAACCCGGTGTTCAACCTCACCATCGGCATCGCGGCGCATAACGTGGTGGAACAAAAGTGCATCAAGCCAGGCACGACCATCAGGGTGTCGTACTCCTCCCTCCGCCTCCCGCTCGCCGCCGGGCGCGCGCCGGAGATGTGTGTGGGGGCTCCGCCGTCGAGCGAGCGGCGCGCCGCCGTCGCTCACGGGCACGACGTGGCCATACCGGGGTTCCTGGTCGACACCCTTGCCGAGGCATTGCGACGCGGGGAGGCTGTATTTGAGGTCAAGCTCACGAGCCTGGCCCGCCGGGATGATGAGTATGGCGCATTCGACGTGGTGACTTGCTTTGTGACGGTGGGGAACTCCAGCACTTCCAAGCCATGCCGTCGATCCTCGGAGTCGTCTGAAAGCATACCGGTGCCACAGCAAGGTGACTCCAGCTATGTTCCGCACCCAACAGTTCCTGCTGACGTCTTCTCTCTCCTGCTTTCTCTCTTATACACGTAGAATTTCGCCGGCTAAGTAGCCGGTTATAATACTTGTTCTAAAGATCCTCCCAAGCGTCGATCGATGACGCCATTCGCAAAAGGTTCGAGTAATGTATCAGCACCATATCAGAGCTAGTGATTGCAAGCTTCTTTTCCAGGCAACGTCGCCATCGCATTTTACAGAACATGAGAAGCTGCCGCGAGCGGGATCCTTATCTGAAAACGTACTATACCATGAACTTTGCTCGACACTGAACTCTCGCCGCCCTAAAGCACATACATAGTCGAATTAGGTGCAGGGGGTCGTGTAGCAGTTTGGTAACACCGCCATTGAGCCAAACTTTGTCGTGGGCATAACTGATCGGCGCACAAAATGAAAAATTATTACAATCTGCGAGACACGCTGAAACGCCACTGGTTCGGTGCCGTGGCTAATCCTGTTCTGTACCGTGGAGCTAAAAGGCATGTTTGGCACAAAAGTCAGCAACTGCTGCCGCCGCTTCATCGTACTGTAATTGCACCGAGATGCTGGCCACTCAGTTGAGATGAGATTCCGGTTTCCACTGCCGCCAATTGGTGCACTCTTGATCGCGTGTGTCCCATGTTAAAAAAAACGAGAGGATATTTCACCAGTATGTCGACTTCTCATCGTTTGGGGTGTGGTTTTACCCAAACGCTGACGGCTAAAGCCAAGGTCGGCCTCAGAGTCACTAGGATGGGATATACAGTACTGGTACTAATTACCCTTTTTAAGCAAGATGTAGGGTTTTCGGAAGAAATTGGTTCGGAATCTTGCTGACGGAAAGCCAACGTGTAAAGTTTTGCAGAGAAACAAATTTCCTGTTTTTAGAAGATAGAACTACGTACCAAACGTCTAAACATGCAGCAGCAAAAAGGATGAGTAAAACTAACAAAGACTGAGATGACTTCTTTCTACACACAGTCCAACTTTAGGCGCAGACGACCTTTTATTCTTGAACTGTTCTAGAAAAGCTTTTACGAAACTGAATGATAGGATATCCCTTGTACCAGGTAACTTTGAAAACTCGTCAGTGCTAAGCGTGTTACATCTTTCACTGCCACGGCTTGAACAGTGAAATATAAAGTGGCTTCAAAGGTTTGCATAACACCTTTTTCAGATGCTATGCCAAGCGTCCTCTCTAAAAGCTGGGTCCTCTCATTCATAGAATCATCTCTGCTCGTACACTTGTATGGTCGTAATTTTCGCCTCCTCTGCAAGAACTTGTTGTATCCTTCACTGTTCTCCGTCTGTTACATTTCTTGTGTAATGCTCGTAAACGCTTTCACCACCATAAGTCTCGAGACCAATGATTAGATAGTATCGATCCGTTGATGTCGGGCTAGAATTAATCGACCCCAACGACCGTTGTTGTTACAGCCAGCTCCACACCAATGATTACAAACTGATCGTTGCATGGAACTGGATACGCTTTCAGTTGATATATGCATGCCGGTGACATGGAGCTGAATAAGCCTACCCAACTCAATTAATAGGGACATTAAGCTATTCCTTTTGATCTAAAAAAGTGCATTAAACTAGACGATACTACTATAGGAGATATGAGTACAGGGCTATCCATCAATCTCTTGTACCCAACCATAAAGATAACACAACCCCTGCTGCCATGCCTTCTTGTTCCGAAGCATTTTCCAGCCTCTCGAAGAGATTCGTACGTACTTCTCACTTGTTTTTTCTCGTCCTCGCATTAGGAATCAAAGCTGCGTGCGCGACTCTCGTAAGCAATGCTCGATCGCAAAGGCCAAAACACGTCCACCGGCTTGCCAGAACGAACTGCAGTCCTTTGGTCGGCAGATTTCTGCACTGATGTGACCATCCGGACATAAACAAGCTCCGTGACAACCTTCACGCACTGCAGACCCTGTTGGAAAGCGACATTGCAGGAGATATTGAGATTTCAATGCAAGGACGTAGGCCCAATAATGGAGCCGAAATAAGGCGATCGAGATATGCTGATTACCACCGCCCATTAACCTCCAGATGGTACTGGAATCTTCTGCTTTCCGTTGGAACAGTGCGTCGAACAGTGCAGGAAAGGCGGCAAAGACGTAAGCAGATTACTGTCTCGGCCATTTGTTTGTTGGCTATGGTCTCGACGATGACATGAACACTCACCATGCACCTAATTGAACCAATCTCTTTACAGCTAGATCGATCTAGTTTGAGATGCTGCTAATGCGCCAGCCTTATCATCTGGACAAACTACTACATTCTCTTTCAGGTACTGCTGACAATTATAGAAAGAACTCATCAGCCTCGGATAACTTAATGGCACTATAGCCGAAACGAGTGTCCTTGCTCATAACAAGGACATGCTTATGTTTTTAAACTTGAGGTGATGAGGCAGCGAGCACTTAGTTTAAACTCATGGCTGGAGAGAATTATTTGGGACTGAGAGTGACCTGTGAGCTAACAGGAGCCGCCAGAAACAGTCTCCCGTGGGGGCGTTGGAAATAGAGAATTCCCCCTGTGGTGGCAGGACTAGCCAGGACGGTGGCATGCTGCGCTCAGTTGTTTGTTTGGTTGCTCTGTAATGGAAGCATTAGGTAAAGTTTTATTGCTGGCCAACCGATAAAGATCACCCTATCGAGGATTAACATATCTCATTCTAGTATGTTAGTACTAGATAGCCACCTCATGCTACGACCCTTTTGCTCACCAGGTTTGGTTTATTCAACAGTAGGTGATGCCAAAGTCTATGAGCCTAGTAGATACTATCGAATATCTTGGGTGCCCTTGATTCAACATATTGCGGGATTTCATCCATGGATGATCTAAGGAAAGGACAGAAAAAATCGTCAACATAAACGATATACACATGCACAAGGGCTGTGTACGAGTACCATTTGTATCGTACAAGTGGTAAGCAAAAGATAACATGGCTCGAAGTCTTTTTTTTTTCTTTTTTTTAGGAAAGGCTCGAAGTCATCTATGTTTTTTTTTAGAATTACATACAACACAGACGCTCACAACATGCACGCACACTCATCTCTATAAACACACGTACGCAACCCTATTCTTACGAGCACCTCCGAAAGACTGAGCACGCGGCGCATCTGGAGATTCCCGAAGTCACCAAAGGCGCCTCGTTGTCGACGGGAACGCTGCTTACCACTTAACGTATAACGCCGGTAAATCCTAGAAAATTCGCTTCCACCGAGAGTCGAAACCAGGACCTCAAAGGTGTTACTCGGATGTCTTAACCGTTAGGCCAAGACCCCTTTCACTCGAAGTCATCTAAGTAGGAGTCCGTGCATAACAGCCTAGCCCAACTTCATCTATCCGTTCGTCCATTTGGCGGCCCAGATCGAGCCCACTAAAAAGGGCCAGAGCGAGAGAAATGCAAAATCTCATCTTGAACTCTGCCTGATCAATCCACCCACCAACACCCATCCGAGGCAAACGCGGATCGGAGCAGCTCATCGCCGGCTGCGCGAGAACTGATGAGCAAGATGAGCGGAGAGCTGAATAAGCCTACCCAACTCAATTAATAGGGACATTAAGCTATTCCTTTTGATCTAAAAAAGTGCATTAAACTAGACGATACTACTATAGGAGATATGAGTACAGGGCTATCCATCAATCTCTTGTACCCAACCATAAAGATAACACAACCCCTGCTGCCATGCCTTCTTGTTCCGAAGCATTTTCCAGCCTCTCGAAGAGATTCGTACGTACTTCTCACTTGTTTTTTCTCGTCCTCGCATTAGGAATCAAAGCTGCGTGCGCGACTCTCGTAAGCAATGCTCGATCGCAAAGGCCAAAACACGTCCACCGGCTTGCCAGAACGAACTGCAGTCCTTTGGTCGGCAGATTTCTGCACTGATGTGACCATCCGGACATAAACAAGCTCCGTGACAACCTTCACGCACTGCAGACCCTGTTGGAAAGCGACATTGCAGGAGATATTGAGATTTCAATGCAAGGACGTAGGCCCAATAATGGAGCCGAAATAAGGCGATCGAGATATGCTGATTACCACCGCCCATTAACCTCCAGATGGTACTGGAATCTTCTGCTTTCCGTTGGAACAGTGCGTCGAACAGTGCAGGAAAGGCGGCAAAGACGTAAGCAGATTACTGTCTCTCGGCCATTTGTTTGTTGGCTATGACTATCAGGTCCTCTGATAGTCTGATGAATTGTCTCGACGATGACATGAACAGAACACTCACCCCCTAATTTAAGATTAATCAATCTCTTTACAGCTAGATCGGTCTAGTTTGAGATGCTGCTAATGCGCCAGCCTTATCATCTGGACAAACTACTACATTCTCTTTCAGGTACTGCTGACAATTATAGAAAGAACTCATCAGCCTCGGATAACTTAATGGCACTATAGCCGAAACGAGTGTCCTTGCTCATAACAAGGACATGCTTATGTTTTTAAACTTGAGGTGATGAGGCAGCGAGCACTTAGTTTAAACTCATGGCTGGAGAGAATTATTTGGGACTGAGAGTGACCTGTGAGCTAACAGGAGCCGCCAGAAACAGTCTCCCGTGGGGGCGTTGGAAATAGAGAATTCCCCCTGTGGTGGCAGGACTAGCCAGGACGGTGGCATGCATGAGAGTGACCGTGGGAGCTAACAGTTGTTTGTTTGGTTGCTCTGTAATGGAAGCATTAGGTAAAGTTTTATTGC
Organism: Eragrostis tef; assembly: GCA_000970635.1. Taxonomy (NCBI): domain Eukaryota; kingdom Viridiplantae; phylum Streptophyta; class Magnoliopsida; order Poales; family Poaceae; genus Eragrostis; species Eragrostis tef. The sequence continues at coordinate 49,939 of LAPY01001506.1, forward strand.
TGGCCAACCGATAAAGATCACCCTATCGAGGATTAACATATCTCATTCTAGTATGTTAGTACTAGATAGCCACCTCATGCTACGACCCTTTTGCTCACCAGGTTTGGTTTATTCAACAGTAGGTGATGCCAAAGTCTATGAGCCTAGTAGATACTATCGAATATCTTGGGTGCCCTTGATTCAACATATTGCGGGATTTCATCCATGGATGATCTAAGGAAAGGACAGAAAAAATCGTCAACATAAACGATATACACATGCACAAGGGCTGTGTACGAGTACCATTTGTATCGTACAAGTGGTAAGCAAAAGATAACATGGCTCGAAGTCTTTTTTTTTTCTTTTTTTTAGGAAAGGCTCGAAGTCATCTATGTTTTTTTTTAGAATTACATACAACACAGACGCTCACAACATGCACGCACACTCATCTCTATAAACACACGTACGCAACCCTATTCTTACGAGCACCTCCGAAAGACTGAGCACGCGGCGCATCTGGAGATTCCCGAAGTCACCAAAGGCGCCTCGTTGTCGACGGGAACGCTGCTTACCACTTAACGTATAACGCCGGTAAATCCTAGAAAATTCGCTTCCACCGAGAGTCGAAACCAGGACCTCAAAGGTGTTACTCGGATGTCTTAACCGTTAGGCCAAGACCCCTTTCACTCGAAGTCATCTAAGTAGGAGTCCGTGCATAACAGCCTAGCCCAACTTCATCTATCCGTTCGTCCATTTGGCGGCCCAGATCGAGCCCACTAAAAAGGGCCAGAGCGAGAGAAATGCAAAATCTCATCTTGAACTCTGCCTGATCAATCCACCCACCAACACCCATCCGAGGCAAACGCGGATCGGAGCAGCTCATCGCCGGCTGCGCGAGAACTGAGGAGCAAGATGAGCGGAACGGTGAAGAAGGTGACGGACGTGGCGGCGAAGGCCGGCAATGATCGGCTGGGACGGCTTGGGCAAGATGCTCGTCTCCGAGGAGGCCGCAAGGAGTTCGCCACCCGCCGCCGCACCTTCGAGGATGTCACCCATCAGCTCCAGACCAAGTTCTCGCAGGTAGCGGATCAACGCCCTCCCGAGTCCCGCCTCCTCCAATCTACTGTAGCCACGATTTCCTGCGTGCCAGATCAGATTAGCTCCAATCTAATGTCATCTTAGATTATCAAATTGTTCTTTGAATCAACACCATTTGCTGTTCCGAAACCGGGGTAAAAATAGGTGCTTCCAATGTTGCGATTAGGACTAGTGCATTGCACTAGGCTTGGCGGAGTTGCATAGTTTATATGGTGGTATGATGCAACCTCACATTTGTAAACTGAAGACATTTCGACAGATCGGTGAAAAACTCAGGTCTAGATGCAGCTGCATTTGCCACTTGCTATTACTGAGACACACCATGTGTAATGGCCAATGTAGGTTTGACAAGTAGCTTGTTATGACTGCACCTTATTCATTTTAACTTTAGATTTCGTATCCTACAATTGACCAATCGGATGACACTAGAATCGCACCATGTAGTAGGTTCTGCCCTTCTTGGTAAAATGTTCCATTTTGTCACAAGGCTGCGTCAGATAGCTGCCTATTTTGTGTCAAATAACTGTATTAGAATTATGTTAGCTATTAACAGCAGAAAAAGGTACAGACCTACAGTGTTTTTTTAATTCATGAGTAGCAGCGCAAGATACATACTATATTACACAATGGCCAGCAGGGTATTGAATAAACAATTCTATGACATCTTAAGTTCATATAATTCCTTATTTGAGTATAAATGTGTGTTGAATTTTTGTTGCTATGCCCTTGGTAAGCTTGGAATCATGCATGATCCCTTCTGACATCTTGGCGTCTCGGGTGATTGCAGTTTTTTGTTCTGTTATTATTATAGGAACCCCAGCCAATTGACTGGGAGTACTACAAGAAAGGAATTGGATCAAAAGTTGTTAATATGTACAAGGAGGCCTACGAAAGTATGATTTCTCCTCTCTGTCGTGTCTTTCTGAGGTTGTGTATTGTATCACAAGCAAACTGGTTTTAAACCATTTAGTGATTTACATCTTGGGATAACTTGCTTATACTTTGTCAGGAAAGTTTGATCGCAGTATTTTCTGAATAATGGGTGCTTTATGGGTGCAGTTTAATATCTGATAGTTTATTGCAACCATACGTTACGGATATGTTATAAAAGTCAATTGAAACTAGACAGTTCTCGTAGCAAGCTATATGATGTTGGGAAGTCCCAAGATGGTCCTAGACAGTGACGGATCCACCGGGGCAGGGGGGGGGTCTCAAGC
>LAPY01001506.1:59396-70614 GCA_000970635.1 Eragrostis tef
CTTCTTTCTTAATGCTGGTGGATAATGTTGTGCCACCCTGAAATAAAATAAGATAAAAAATTCCCTGATAATGGATGGGCCCTAAACCAAAACCCATGATTGCCAGTTGGTCCAGAGAGCCGCCCAACACCGACCTCAACTCACACTGACATCACATCACTCTCATCTCTCCATCTCCATCTCTGCTCCGGGGCCCACCACCAGCGCCACTTCGGCTCATCCTGTGGCCAGGGCTGGGCAGGCAGGCTCACTAACACCCTTTCCGACTAAATAACGGAATAAAATTAGCTTAGTTAGCCACACTCGTCAGCGAGCAATTAACAATGACAAGGAAAAAAGCTTAGCCACACTAACACTGATGTGGCTGTATGTGCTGTTGCTGGTGTCGTCATGCTGAGCCGGAGGTTCAATGCCGTCCACAAGGGGATGGAAAAAGTGAGCTAGAGGGCGCCGGACAGAACAAAGAACTGCAAACTTGTCACCACTTCGGCGGGTGGAAAAGCTACAGGTCCAATGAGCTTGATGAGTTCTTTATGTGACTGGCTACGAATTCTTGTCAGGAATGTTGGCCGGGTTTTGATCCGTAGCCGAAGTTGGGTGAAAAAGGCACGCGTGCATGCGCCGACCAGAGGATAGAACCAATGAACCATAGAATCTGAGGCGAATTCACATGACCAGAGAAAAAGGTTGAGAAGACGGTAATGGCTGCCTGTTGGATCTAAGCCCAATCCAGACTGAGCAGCCCATGGTTTCGTACCATTTCTTGCCAATTTGATGTGTTTGCACAGGAGTTTCTTGCTCTTGTCCAGTTGTCCTTTGCAGTGGATGGGAGAATCTTGATGTTTGCTGAGTGTGAATCTACGTGGCTAGTATCCTCGCATGTGCCCCTGCAAAATACTATCTGGGTAGCATTTGATCCTTCATTTCTGCATTGGAAGAATGTTTTAGCAAGCCATTATGTGTTGAACCATAAGTGAATTGTCTATCTTTTTCTATCATCTTAGGCTTTTGGGTGAATTGGTTGGTGCATGCAACTCAACATGGTATCGAGCCAGATGTCTTGAGTTCAAGTCCTGGTGACCGCATATTTCGCTGCGCCGCTCCTATTCCATGTTTGCGCCCATGAGAGCTGCACGTGAGAGGAGTGTTGAACCATAAGTGAATTGTCCACCTCTCCCATCAGCTTAGGCTTTTGGGTGAACTGGTTGGTGCATGCAACTCAACATGATATCAGAGCCAGAGGTTGTGAGTTCAAGTCCTGGTGACTGCATATTCCGCTGCGCCACTCCTATTTTCACGTTTGCGCAGAGCTGCACTTGAGGGCGAGTGTTGAACCATAAGTGAATTGCCCACCTCTCCCATCAGCTTAGGCTTTTGGGTGAACTGGTTGGTGCATGCAACTCAACATGATATCAGAGCCAGAGGTTGTGAGTTCAAGTCCTGGTGACTGCATATTCCGCTGCGCCACTCCTATTTTCACGTTTGCGCAGAGCTGCACTTGAGGGCGAGTGTTGAACCATAAGTGAATTGCCCACCTCTCCCATCAGCTTAGGCTTTTGGGTGAACTGGTTGGTGCATGCAACTTTTCTTAATGCTGGTGGATAATGTTGTGCCACCCTGAAATAAAATAAGATAAAAAATTCCCTGATAATGGATGGGCCCTAAACCAAAACCCATGATTGCCAGTTGGTCCAGAGAGCCGCCCAACACCGACCTCAACTCACACTGACATCACATCACTCTCATCTCTCCATCTCCATCTCTGCTCCGGGGCCCACCACCAGCGCCACTTCGGCTCATCCTGTGGCCAGGGCTGGGCAGGCAGGCTCACTAACACCCTTTCCGACTAAATAACGGAATAAAATTAGCTTAGTTAGCCACACTCGTCAGCGAGCAATTAACAATGACAAGGAAAAAAGCTTAGCCACACTAACACTGATGTGGCTGTATGTGCTGTTGCTGGTGTCGTCATGCTGAGCCGGAGGTTCAATGCCGTCCACAAGGGGATGGAAAAAGTGAGCTAGAGGGCGCCGGACAGAACAAAGAACTGCAAACTTGTCACCACTTCGGCGGGTGGAAAAGCTACAGGTCCAATGAGCTTGATGAGTTCTTTATGTGACTGGCTACGAATTCTTGTCAGGAATGTTGGCCGGGTTTTGATCCGTAGCCGAAGTTGGGTGAAAAAGGCACGCGTGCATGCGCCGACCAGAGGATAGAACCAATGAACCATAGAATCTGAGGCGAATTCACATGACCAGAGAAAAAGGTTGAGAAGACGGTAATGGCTGCCTGTTGGATCTAAGCCCAATCCAGACTGAGCAGCCCATGGTTTCGTACCATTTCTTGCCAATTTGATGTGTTTGCACAGGAGTTTCTTGCTCTTGTCCAGTTGTCCTTTGCAGTGGATGGGAGAATCTTGATGTTTGCTGAGTGTGAATCTACGTGGCTAGTATCCTCGCATGTGCCCCTGCAAAATACTATCTGGGTAGCATTTGATCCTTCATTTCTGCATTGGAAGAATGTTTTAGCAAGCCATTATGTGTTGAACCATAAGTGAATTGTCTATCTTTTTCTATCATCTTAGGCTTTTGGGTGAATTGGTTGGTGCATGCAACTCAACATGGTATCGAGCCAGATGTCTTGAGTTCAAGTCCTGGTGACCGCATATTTCGCTGCGCCGCTCCTATTCCATGTTTGCGCCCATGAGAGCTGCACGTGAGAGGAGTGTTGAACCATAAGTGAATTGTCCACCTCTCCCATCAGCTTAGGCTTTTGGGTGAACTGGTTGGTGCATGCAACTCAACATTATGTACTAAAACTTTTATCTGTTGAAAAAAATGCCAAGAAGTCTCCATATACTTTGCACTGATATTGCAGGTGTATATTCTTGTATCTTGTTTTCCAAACTAACCAACGCATGTTAAGATTTACAAAGTGATGTACGCCTTGGTGTTGGTGAGTGTATATTCTCTTGGTTCACTTTATGTTAGGTGAGATTTACGTCAAACTAGGCTTGATTTTGTAGCGCGGCCTTTGCCTGGCATAGGTTCTTTCATTTTGATGATTCTTCTCATAGGTTTTGAAAAAGATGTTACCCTCTCAAAAAGGAAACGTGGCACGGCTTTTGCGCTGGGTTCGTTGTTCTTGAGAGGAGCAGTTGAAGCAGCTCGTGAGGTGGCAACGTGGTGCATGACTCGGATTTCTTGTGTGTTTGCTGGCGGTCTTCAATCGCTTGTCCCTTGTAACGGATTCACTCGCCCCCAATTCCGTCGATGATCTCGACCACGAAGAAGATGCTAAAAGAGGACACCTCTTTGAAACATGGAGGCCCTTTATTTTTATTGCGAATTCTCCTGTAAATACTGATTTGAAATTCTCCACCAATTGGTTTTTGCTGCTGAATTATCAAATTTCGGGGTTGTCAAACCCCATATAATTTAGGAAGATAATCTCCATGACGAAAGATATTTTCATTATTCTTTGAAGTGTCAGGATTTGGAATGGCTGCATGTATCTTGGGCAGTAGATTACATTTGCAGATCAATATTCTCTTGCGAAGTTACAATGAAGAAACCATTTCAGGGTCCGTTTGTTGAAAGTGCCAAAGGATTATCTAGTCGTTTATTTATTCTTTATTCTGGTAGTAGCTCTTGCAAGAGCTGGCTTGGGAAGTGCCTACAGCGCTAAACAAAGTCCACATAAGGTGTCACCATCTGCGGTCGGTGCATGCATATAGTTTGCCTGGCACTGTCTACACCAGGTGACAAAAATCGATCGTGACACAAGCGCACAAAAACCGGATTGCAAATATTTCTGTTTCCATACTGCAAACACACAAGAGTTCGCAAAACCAGAGGTTTCTGGTGAAAATGAAAATCTACCATGTCCAATAACGGTTCAGATGAACCCCCGAGATTTATGAAAAGAACTGAAGGCGCTGTTCTACCTTATGTAGAGCAATTTAGAAAATTATAACAAATAAACTTCAGATTAACATCGATAACAACAACATAAACAGTGAAATAGCGAATGGAGCTTCATCATATTTTTTTATTGACAAATCATATAAAGTTTCAGACTGGCGGCCCATGGCAAAGCACTTCAGATCTTGTAAAACATTATTCAGGCAATTCAATCTTGTGGATACACCAGCCTTGCCAGTATAATGGTTTTTACTCAGATGTTGAGGAAATCCATACATTGAGACCCACATCTGTGTACACTGCACAACAAGTATTTTTGTTCCCTATATAACACTTGGCACTTTGCATCTTGTTCCATTACGTAGTGTCCACATAATGATATCAATGTCTGTTCACTCCTGCACAAATTTCTTCAACGCTGTCACATCCAAAGCTGAGAATTCACTCACAGCAGCAAGCACTGCACGCCCAAGCTTAGTGGCGTCATCGTTACTTTGTGCCTGTACAGAGGGATCACATGACAGTCATGCTAGACTGCTGCTTCTTAAGGCTTGAGAGACGAGGACAAGGGAAGAGGGGCTACCTCAATGTTTAGGGGAAGAACCGGGTCATGGAGGGAGAGCCTCAACAGGAACCAACCACCATATCCTGAGACTCTTATCTGTGCAGTAATATGGTATAAAATATCAAGCACAGAGCTAAGCTATAATGCATAGGAATGATTTGTACAAAAGCTTCCAACAGCAAGCAAGGGAGAGTAGCATACGCCTTCATAATTCTTCGGGGCTTTGTGGAGATTTGCATCATTACTTATCGCATTCTCCAAATGCTTCAAGACTGATTCACCGTAATCACGGAAGGACCTGCAAAGAGATTAAATCATCAACATACAGCAGTTCTTTCAACAGAACAACTCTTTAATCACATTTCAATCCTGTTATAACTGATTGTTGTGATAGCATGCCAACAACACGAAAACAAATATTGGAGTGACTATGGTACATGTCTTTTTATATCATGTACTTTGAATGCAATTTTCCACCATTCACTAATCATTTTACATGTGTTCATGGAGCTAAAATTACACAAGATCTTCAGCAATCAGCATAACACCTATAAGTCACAAATGAGGCATTCACAATCAGATACATTGGCTTGCTATTGATGATATCGCAAGACCTTAAACCATAAGGGACCATGGGAATTCGAACTCTCAAGGTCAACAATTAATTGGGAAAATTCAACTGAAATCGAATTATTCAATGATACTAGCAACTATCTCACACTTACGTGTTTTGTACTCAGGTCAACTAAATGTCAGAAGCATTTCTCACGAATATAAAATGGCATTTAAGACATACCCTCCTTTCAAGTCTTCATGATTCTGATCAATCTTCAACCTTATCTCCGCTGTCACAGAAGCCTCCTCAAGGCCCTCTACCAAACCAGTCAAAACTTCACTACCAACACTTGAATTTTGTGTTCTAGCAGCAGCTAGTTTATTCAAAAGTTTAACCTGAGGCAATAAGGGTCAAAAGCTATGAAGGAACTATCTTTAGAATCATGATTGACACACAACAACAAATTAAAGCTAAACTATTTCAGACTGAATATAACTATGCAAGAATACCATATGGATGTAGTCACACAAGGTCACATTCTTTATGGATTTATGCTGGTATGACTGTTTGGTTTCCATATGCTTGGTTCGAAAAGGGACCTTACCATAAGGTATGCACCATCATCAAGCCAGTGATTCTCTTTCAGTGCTCCATGGCCACTTGTTTCCATGGCCAAATGTGATTCCTCACCAATAGAATTCTGAAAATAATACGCATAATTATTTTTCATTTTACTACAAGGTAAAATAGAGAAAAAAAAACATAGGGCTACACAAGTTACACAGTAAGTGTAAACTAACCAGACGAATAGCCTCATCTATAACATTCTTGTAACCTCTTTTGAAACGGTGATGCTTCCCTCCTTATTAAGCATGAAACATATACCAAAATGATTATTTAATTTAACCAAGAAGCACATAACTATAACTACTGCGTACCAAGTTTATTTTCAATAAATGCAGTCAATCCATCTGAAGTAACGCTATCTGTCACAATGGTTGTTCCTGGATGCTAATTCCAGAACAAAGAATTGTTTAGTGGTAAGCAATAAAACAAAGCATGTAACATAGCTGTGACCTGGAACATTTTACCTCCTCAAGTACTATGGCAGCCATCAAAGCAATCAGTCGGTTACGGTTCAACTCACAACCACTGGAATCAACAGCAGCAGACCTGCAAAAAGGCAAAAGTTTTAGCACCCGTGTAAAAGAATCTGTGAAACCCTGATGGCTGGATGTTGTATACCTGTCTACATCAGTATCAAATATGATTCCCAAATCAGCCTTGTTATCAAGCACTGCTTGTGTAATGGCCTTCATTGCATTCTTGTCCTCAGGGTTCGGAATATGATTTGGAAACAAGCCTGAATATGCCCCCCCAAAAAAAGATATTGGAGAAAGGCCAAAAGTAGATTAACTTCATCAACTAAATAATGAGCTATTACCATCAGGCTCCAGGAATTGGCTCCCAGTAGTAACAGCTCCTAATGGTTTGAGCACCTTGTCCTGTTCCAAAAAAAATAAAAAAATAAATCATTATCGATGCCAACAGCTTAATGCATGAGTTGATTGTCACCCAATAGGACGTGGGCTATCGAATTCACATCTTCATTGTCAACAACTAATTCAGTTTTTTAATGTTCATTGAATGATCCATATCCATGTAGATGTACTTATTTCCAACCTACCATAGACACATTTTAAATCTAACTTGAGTAGGACCACAGCTAGTACTCATGCTAGAAACCAACTGAGAAACTGGTTGCCACTGAAGGCGGAATGCCCCGTAAAGTACAAAAATATAACATTTATATCATCTGTCAAGTATATGGCTGAAAAATCAAGTTAAGAGAATTAGACTTTTACAGCTATTAGACTATAATCAACCCAGAACATTAAAGAGCGAATGGAAAACATTGAATTGACCGAACAATTACTTGACCAGAGTCGACATTATGCATTGCTGCAGAAAAAGTATCAAACACATTACCACGAAAAAGCCACCTGCTCCATTTCCTGCATCAACGACTATGTGCATTCCTTCCAACGGTTTTTCTAACACCAATGAAAAAGAAATATCAGAAAGTTTGAGGGTGTGTGTGATTTGTTGTGTTTGTAGCTGCGATCATTTTCTTCTATTTAATACGATGACACGCAGTTCTCCTACGTGTCCAGAAAAAAAAAAGGAACACACGCACGCACACATCAGAAACAGCTTTGTCTTATGTTTGATATTCAATTATAAAATAGTCCTTGTCTTACACATATGGGCGCAAGGTGGCAAGTAGCCCATTATTGAACACAAATAGAAGGTGAAGTACACAAATATGAACATATAACTTTTCACAGAGCATGTAAAGAAATGTATAAAACAGTTAACCCACTGTGGAGAGGAAAAAGGATCAGACATAAATTTCAAGAAGAATGTGAGAGAATAACCAACTGACTTTACTGATCAAGTCATAATTTTATAACATTTTAGTAAGGGACTGTTTGGCACGGTGAAACGTTTCGGATTTTCAACAAAATCACTCGAATCGCTACCAGACGCTCGTTTTCCGAAACATGGCCCAAAACGGTTCGAGATTTTGGCCTGGGCGATTGAAACAGCCAAGGGCCAGTTTTGCAGATGAAACGGATCGATCCTTCCTCCCTCAAACTACTCAACTTTTTAGCTGTATCTGCCACTGTCGAGAAACCAAAGCCCGAACTCCATCAGAGACGCCATTGTTCTGTTCATCAGAGAGCTTCTCTTTGCTGTGCGTCTGGTGGCGCTCGATCAAATCTAGCACTGAATCTCACAGCCTCTCTCGCTCCTCAACCCATTTTGCTATTACCAAAGAAAAGATATTGGAGAAAGGCCAAAAGTAGATTAACTTCGTCAACTAAATAATGAGCTATTACCATCAGGCTCCAGGAATTGGCTCCCAGTAGTAACAGCTCCTAATGGTCTGAGCACCTTGTCCTGTTCCAAAAACAACAAATAAATTTAAATCCATTATTGATGCCAACTGAGAAACTGGTTCCCACTGAAGGCAGAATGCCCCGTAAAGTACCAAAATATAACATTTATATCATCTGTGAAGTATATGGATGAAAAATCAAGTTAAGAGAATTAGACTTTTACAGCTATTAGACTATAATCAACCCAGAATATTGCAGAGCGAATGGAAAACATTGAATTGACCGAACAATTACTTGACCAGAGTCGACATTATGCATTGCTGCAGAAAAAGTATCAAACACATTACCACGAAAAAGCCACCTGCTCCATTTCCTGCATCAACGACTATGTGCATTCCTTCCAACGGTTTTTCTAACACCAACGAAAAAAACATAAATATCAGAAAGTTTGAGGGTGTGTGTGCTTTGTTGTGTTTGTAGCTGCGATCATTTTCTTCTATTTAATACGATGACACGCAGTTCTCCTACGTGTCCAGAAAAAAAAAAGGAAGACACGCACGCACACATCAGAAACAGCTTAATCTTTATGTTTGATATTCAATTATAAAATAGTCCTTGTCTTACACATATGGGCGCAAGGTGACAAGTAGCCCATTATTGAACACAAATAGAAGGTGAAGTACACAAATATGAACATATAACTTTTCACAGAGCATGTAAAGAAATGTATAAAACAGTTAACCCACTGTGGAGAGGAAAAAGGATCAGACATAAATTTCAAGAAGAATGTGAGAGAATAACCAACTGACTTTACTGATCAAGTCATAATTTTATAACATTTTAGTAAGGGACTGTTTGGCACGGTGAAACGTTTCGGATTTTCAACAAAATCACTCGAATCGCTACCAGACGCTCGTTTTCCGAAACATGGCCCAAAACGGTTCGAGATTTTGGCCTGGGCGATTGAAACAGCCAAGGGCCAGTTTTGCAGATGAAACGGATCGATCCTTCCTCCCTCAAACTACTCAACTTTTTAGCTGTATCTGCCACTGTCGAGAAACCAAAGCCCGAACTCCATCAGAGACGCCATTGTTCTGTTCATCAGAGAGCTTCTCTTTGCTGTGCGTCTGGTGGCGCTCGATCAAATCTAGCACTGAATCTCACAGCCTCTCTCGCTCCTCAACCCATTTTGCTATTTCCCACGGCCTGCCGCTGCTCCCATAGACAGAGGCAAGCTCCAACAGAGAGTAGCAATGGCATGCGTTTGTTTTCTTTTTTTCCTGTTCGTGAAGGAGAAGGGGTGTGGCACTTGAAGGTGGGAGTGGGACAGGCATGGTTCTTTTGTTAATTTGCTAGGCACACATGGTTAACACATAGTGGCACTTAGTTCTCTTGTTAAACTGTTAGGTGCACATGATTGGGCTACACATAAGCATGTTAAGTTCTTATTCTATAACTGAAACATGTATATTGTAATGGCATTGATATTATTTGTTGTAAGAAGTCGTTACATCTTATTATGGCCACAAAACAACACAATATAATCAAGGGTACATGGGTCAATTCAAGCCTCCTCTCCATGGTGAATCTGAATCAAGTCAACTAGCCAAACGGTTTCAGAAGTGATTTATTGAGAAATGTTTCTAGAGAGAAACTGAAACATTTCTGTTTCTTAGAGAATATGGAACCATACCGAACAGGCCCTAAATCTCTTAATATATTATTATAAGAAATAACAAGGGGCTGTTGTACAGTGATATTTCCAACTGATTTTCAATTGAGAAGATAAAAATTCAACAACAATAACAGATCAAATAGGGCAAGGTTGATTGAAAGCAGCATGCAATGGGTAAAAAAGAAACTTTGTAAATCTAACAGTGGAGTGGTATAGCAAAACAATATGAGCCGCAAATTAGCATATGATGTACCTTTGTCTCCAGCAGATTTACGAACTGCCTGTACAAGATCAGAAGCATAAACTGACATGTAATCCACATTGGTCACAACTCCTCTAGAAGCTTCCTCTAATTCTTTTATGCTACCTTGTGCAGATTCCTCATATATTATAGAAGCACGCTCCAAGATATCTTTGATGTTAGCCTTATTTAATCCACCATCACTAGTAAAGAACTTAAGACCATTCCGGTTGTAGGGAAGATGGCTCGCTGTACAAAAGAACAAAGTTTAAATCTTAGCATGTATAGATAATTACCAATTAGTTTTTGAAGCAGGATTGATTTATGAACACATATGCATGATATATACCAAAAGCATATTAGATATCACTATGCATCTATATAATTGTGATACAGATTTTAGATATATGAATATAAAAATTAAATAATACTCCATCATCATGCAACCATGAGTAGGAAGATCATCTGACACATTTTTTCCCCAAAATTTCCACTGTCTTTTTTGAACCAAATAATTTTCTTCCCTAGCATCGAACTCAGCCAAATAAAAGGTGAGTGTAGGTGAAGAACAAACTGGAAGATGTAGGCAAACCACAAGAAATAGTGCTTGCAAAGAGGAAACCAAAACAACACATAAATCAAAACAATATGGAAATAACCAAAGATTAGATTTGTTATCATCTAAAGGAGGATCTCGTTGCATATATTCTTCATCTTCCTGTTCAGAAACATCTTTGCCAGCTGATTCCACATTTCTGATTTTCTCCACTCTTTGTCTTTTTCTGAAGGCTTATTATGATTCATCAAACCAAATGACTTTTCTCCTATCACTAATCCAGTGCCCGAAGGAACCTAGAAGCATATACCAAAACTTGATCAACCCAACTGGGCAGAGACAGCATGGACTAGCAGGCAATTACATACCAACCTAGTAACCATCACCGGCTATTAGTGTTGGTCATCCTCTCAGTGATTACGCATAAACCACATAAAGGAATGGTGGCATCTACAATGACAACACATCAGTGTCAAGAAGGCAGAGGTCTCTGTTTCCTTAAAGGCATCTCCTAACCCGGTCAGATAAATGTCTATACATAGGATAGGCCATTGACATTAAGTTGTCCTAGCAATCATTTCAGTAGCAAAAGATGGCTACAAGTAGTAGAATTTTATCGAATTGAGTGTGATACTGATTATGACTTCTCTTAGGCATTTGGAATTGAGTGTTAACTATCCTCTTTTGTAGTTTACGGTCAGAATTTTTCCTGCTATGGTTCCCAAGGTTTTCAGGAAACCCATGTGTGTGTGTGTGTGTGAGAGAGAGAGAGAGGGGAGGGGGGGGGGGGGGGAACGGG
>LAPY01001507.1:36955-49072 GCA_000970635.1 Eragrostis tef
CCCGCCTCGCCGGCGCTCGATTGGTTCGTACTTCGCACGCCGGCCACTGGAGGATGCACGATGCAGTGGATGGCGAGGTCGACTTTGCTGAACAAACCATGAGGATGCGTGCGCGATGCAGTGTGCGGCAAGGGCCAGTTCGTCTCATGCTCATGAACAAAGAACAACATTGCCACTGTATCTGTATAATGGCATTCGCATTATCTCTACTACTTATAAAAAAGTGGTCATATGTTAGTGAAGCATACAAATACATAGATCAAAACTTAGCAGCAATTTATTGATATGAGTGCTTGTCCATCTACAGATATATAAATTTTAGTACAATCCTCAAGTCAATCAGTCCATTACTTTCTGCATTGCCCGAGTTACCACCAATGAACAAACCATAATATAGAAGAGTGAAGTACAATTTAGAAGTTAGGCAGTACATTGCTCTCCCTACTCCACACCAGACTAGTAGAATTACTCTATCCTCTGTACTCTATCTTCTTACTACGGCCTCCATTGTTACATATTCCTGTTAAATCCAGCTATTTCAACAACAAAACCGAAATAAAACATGAATACAATAAAATATAGATTTTTTTCAGCAACATCATGTGTGTTCCACCTCTCTCCCTGCCTGTACCCGATACATAATCCCTCCCCATCTTCGATCCTAATATCCAAGTTCTTAGGTTCGCGAGGTATGATCCTTGTCTGCAGACTAAAGAAGAAAAATCTGTACATGCATGTTATTAGGCTCGCCAGGTACAATCCTTCTGCATCTTAAAGAGAGAAAATTTCCTACATGATTTCTAAGTAAAGAGCAATCTCAGAATCCAAATTGGAAACTTTTTCTGCTGAAATTTTGAAGCATGCTAATATCAACTAACATAAGAATAAGGGATGACCGAATACAACTTGATATTCTTGTACTTTCAAACAAAACAATTTGAGAACATAAAGATATGCATGCACAAAGCAGTGATACTTCAAGGGTCCAAAGGTCCAAACGGGCATCTACATAACTAACTTTAAGTGCAAAGACATTTGTACAAGTAACGCAAGAGATTACCATAGCCTAGAGGCAATAAACAAATATTCACGCTTAACAACACCGTGTTGAAATAGTTTCTGCAGTATGCCAAACCGATTTGGAAATTTAAAAGAGGACAAGTATTTCTTCAACTTTTATGCAACCTGAATCTTGACGAATGAACAGTAACCAAGTCAAGTGAACAGTACCTGCGTTTTTTTAATTATTTTTTATTATTTTATTTTATTTTTGCTTCCAATGTTACGGTTTCTCCAAACTGTGGTTGAAGAACCCTATTGTGAATGCAATGCCAGTTCGCTCACTGTGTTTCAAAATACTCCACAATTTGCCACTATACTCTACATAAAGATATGCTAGACACATAAATGGATGGAGAGAAGCAAACAACGATTTGTTGCTCTTATGATCATGTGCCATCTACTGTTACTTCTTCCCTTATATTTGCGCTGGAAAAGAACTACATAGTTGTCCTCTGAATCATCTGCATGATGCTTTATAACGCAGGATGGACTGAAAGCTTTAGAGTTTAGAGAAACCTAGTTACCTCCTTCTCTTCGCTGTAAATCCTGGCACAATCGATGTGTTGGTACCCGGCCTGAAAAACAGTTACAGATTCGTGATTCGGATGGAAAAACAGGAAACGTGAAAGGACAAAAAAGAGTAATCTGGAGAATGTGTAGACCAATGTGTCGTCAAAATAACCAAAGATATTCTGAGATTTGAGTGCTGAATGCAGGGCCCCAAGACGACACTCTAACCAGGCTAGATTAACCATATCAATCTAATGATTGTGTTCAGTCTGAAGAACCCAAGTAGGAGGGTAACTGAAGAACTTGTGTTCACTTTCACAATTTTAAGTAGATAGTGGGCAAACTTACTAGCTCATTCAGGTATAATGCATGGCCGAGTTTCCATCCCAACCAGTTATTATCAACATGTGTTTGAAACAAAAACCATATGAAGTACTATATTCTGATGCAAAATATCTTGGACTGCCTCCATTGCATTTAAGACAACACATCCTGAGGAAGTACAGTACGTGAATACCATCAGTAAAAAAAATGTTTGGCTGACACGCTATTTCTACTCTGAATTTACACAGACATCAATATGTTAGGCTAAAATATGTTTACACAATTTTGATCATTAAATCCACATGAGGGACATGGGGAAAGAACACTGGATCAAAGCATCTGTATTCTCATCCACAACGTATATGTGAAACATATGTGAAAGAAAAGCATTAATTTTCAGTTAGTACCAAAAATAGTCTTATTTGAAAGACGAGGATGAGCGCATACACCAAAAATTGGCATGGACACACGGAAAAAAAGGGTACCTTAGCTACGACTCATGTCACCCAGACGCCTCCACCATGGGTCACAGTCACACGAGCATTTTGTCGAACAATTGGTGCTCAGTGAAGCTGCAACGTGGAATAGCAAAACAATTGCAAATCGAAGAAAGCGTAGAGATGGTGCTTGGAATCAACACAGGAGTGGATTTTGGTGCAGTATTGGAAGGAATCGAGTAGCAACAAGAAAAGGGTGAAGGAAGCGGAAGCTCACATGAGGCGCTGCAACTGTGCATCCTATGGATCATCGGTGAGCAGGAACAAGCAATTTCGCGAAGGAGACCACAACTGCAGTGAAGAGATGGAGAATCAACAACATATTTTCACCTGAAAAAAAAAAATATTAACCATAGCTTCACTTTGTGCGGTACTGCCGGTACAGAAAACATGATCCACCAATACACTCCTCCTAGTTTGCCTCCATATCAATCCCCTGAGCAACACATATGGTTCCGATCTTGCAACAAATCTAACACTTTCATCTTAAGTTTGGATCTTTACCTCGTTGTACTGCTACGCCGAGCAGAAAAGCGCCCTCGCGACGGCACCCGCCGCAGCCTCGCCTTCTACCGCCGGGTCGCGGCCGCCGGCCCCCCGAACTCCTCCTTTGTCCGTCGGCGATTGAATGGCCCCTCGCCCACCTCTACATCCCCGGTACCCTAACCCCGCCGCTCGCCCTCCCCCACCGCCGGCGACATCGCCGCCGCGTCGCATCGCCCGCACGTCCTCCGAGCTACGCCGCCGTTCGCTTCCTCTCGGTTCGCCTTTTCAATTCGTAGTACATGGTCTGGGCCACGTAGAACGATCGGCCGGTCCGAGAATCAAATCCACAGTGGGCCATCTATTTGATGGGCCGGTCCGAAAACCAAAGCCACCGGCCTGCTCGTCTAGAAACCGACGTCGTGTGCTTCGTCAATCAAGCTGTAAAACGTACCTATCGTCAACCCGTCTTCTTCCGTTGGCACGAGGAGCACACCCATCTCACAACTCGCCCGACGCTCCCCACTGGCATTCGCCTCCCCCGATTCCGTCGCGAACGCTCGTAATCACAAGCCTGACGCGACCACGCCGCTCCCCTCCGTCCGCCTCGCGCTCGCAGCAGCAGGGACCAGCAGCGAACAAACCCTCGCTTGCCCCGCTGCCCGCGTGTTCCGCGCCCTCGCCGCCGGCGGGATGATCCCGTTTAATTCCGCGGTCGCCGCGGAAGTGCGCGCCCTGATCCAGGGCGCCGACGACGCCACCTCCGACTCCATCTACCGCGAGCTCTGCCAGGTACAAGCCACAGCGTCAGCTACCCACCTCCAACCCTAGACTTGGCATGCTTTGGTTCCAGTCAGGCGTTGCGATCTATTCGCAGTTCATACCTCAGGAGTCAGGATCTAGCAAACGATCTGGCCCTTGCTGATCCCGTGCTCGGAAACGGTTCCAATGTTAGGGTTCTAGGGTTTGGCGGAATTTCCTGTATTGTAGCTTCGTAATCATTTGTTTACAGTCTTAAGGTCCATGTTTCCTTCAACTTGAGGAAAGCATTCTGACAATCTTATCCAAACTGTTCCAGCTAGCGGATTGCGGTCCAGATGGATGTGTTTTGTTGCTTCAAGTGTGTGTGGATGAAGTGCTGATGAATGCCAGAGGGGCAAATAACTCCCAGCTGAAAGATCTTCTGTCCATCATCTTCAGATATTGTATGGATAAGCCATATTTCAGCACCAGTTTCTGTGAAGCTCTTAGGGCAGTATCTGTCGATGATGGATTCCTTGAAACAGTCTCCAATGAGCTTGAACTATCACCAGCTGAGAGGGTTGGAATGGGACTTGCTCTGTCAGATTCTGAAGATATGGACTTGAGTCTGAAAGGTAAATGGTTTGGGAAGCCTTTTTCTTATCGTGTAGGCTGTTAATTCTCCCATTCTATATTCTTATCTAACTCTTCGCATTATATAGGGAAGACATTTTCAATGGCTCAAATTGAGGAGTTATGCTCAAATCGTGCTCATTCTGTATCAAATGACCGAATTCAGGAGATTGCTGTGTTTCTTCACCAGACTGATGGCCTCTCAAAGCATGTGGATTCTTTTACTAACATTGTCTCTCTATTTAATGTCAAAGAGAGTCCCTTCTATATTCCTTCCCCACTTCAGTAAGTCTATGCTTATTTAGAAAATACCTTGATTTCCTGAGTCGCCTCCTTTGCATATGATGTTTGTTTTATTTTTTTATGTCACTGTGTTCATGTGTCTTTCCTTGCCTTGTTTTTGTGGTCCTACAGACATCCAGAGCTGTGCATTGGTAGCTTAGATGATGATTTTGATTCCCTTTTATCTGAAATCGGGAAAGAAATAAGCATGGCTGACATCATCACTGAACTGGGATATGGATGTGCTTCTGACATTGCTCATTGTAAAGAACGCTGCCCGCGTGTTCCCCCCCTCGCCGCCGGCGGGATGATCCCGTTTAATTCCGCGGTCGCCGCGGAAGTGCGCGCCCTGATCCAGGGCGCCGACGACGCCACCTCCGACTCCATCTACCGCGAGCTCTGCCAGGTACAAGCCACAGCGTCAGCTTCCCACCTCCAACCCTAGACTTGGCATGCTTGGTTCCAGTCAGCCCTTGCGATCTATTCGCAGTTCGTACCTCAGGAGTCAGGATCTAGCAAACGATCAGGCCCTTGCTGATCCCGTGCTCGGAAACGGTTCCAATGTTAGGGTTCTAGGGTTTGGCGGAATTTCCTGTATTGTAGCTTCGTAATCATTTGTTTACAGTCTTAAGGTCCATGTTTCCTTCAACTTGAGGAAAGCATTCTGACAATCTTATCCAAACTGTTCCAGCTAGCGGATTGCGGTCCAGATGGATGTGTTTTGTTGCTTCAAGTGTGTGTGGATGAAGTGCTGATGAATGCCAGAGGGGCAAATAACTCCCAGCTGAAAGATCTTCTGCCCATCATCTTCAGATATTGTATGGATAAGCCGTATTTCAGCACCAGTTTCTGTGAAGCTCTGAGGGCAATATCTGTCGATGATGGATTCCTTGAAACAGTCTCCAATGAGCTTGAACTATCACCAGCTGAGAGGGTTGGAATGGGACTTGCTCTGTCAGATTCTGAAGATATGGACTTGAGTCTGAAAGGTAAATGGTTTGGGAAGCCTTTTTCTTATCGTGTAGGCTGTTAATTCTCCCATTCTATATTCTTATCTAACTCTTCGCATTATATAGGGAAGACATTTTCAATGGCTCAAATTGAGGAGTTATGCTCAAATCGTGCTCATTCTGTATCAAATGACCGAATTCAGGAGATTGCCGTGTTTCTTCACCAGACTGATGGCCTCTCGAAGCATGTGGATTCTCTTACTAACATTGTCTCTCTATTTAATGTCAAAGAGAGTCCCTTCTATATTCCTTCCCCACTTCAGTAAGTCTATGCTTATTTAGAAAATACCTTGATTTCCTGAGTCGCCTCCTTTGCATATGATGTTTGTTTTATTTTTTTATGTCACTGTGTTCATGTGTCTTTCCTTGCCTTGTTTTTGTGGTCCTACAGACATCCAGAGCTGTGCATTGGTAGCTTAGATGATGATTTTGATTCCCTTTTATCTGAAATCGGGAAAGAAATAAGCATGGCTGACATCATCACTGAACTGGGATATGGATGTGCTTCTGACATTGCTCATTGTAAAGAAATACTGTCACTCTTTGAGCCTCTCGATGATATGAAAATCTCAAAGTTAATTGGGGCTGTTGTTTGCACTCATACTGGTATTGACGAGGCTCATAATACATATTCAACATTCCTTACGGCTTTCGGGAGCAATCCAACAATTGATTCTTCTCACTTGACTGCATGGAATATAGATGTTCTTGTGGATTCAATCAATGAAGCTGTGAGCACTTATCATCTTAGATTTCACTGCTTTGTATTTTGGTCTCTTTATTCTTACTTTACTTGGAAAATGCAGGCTCCTGGAACTAATTGGACTCGTGTAATAGAAAATCTTGACCACGAGGGTTTCAATATCCCTGATGAAGCAGCGTTTAATTTATTGATGTCCATATACTCTCGAGCTTGCAAGGTATTGACAATTATTCCAGGTTCTGGACACTAGATTTATGAAGCACACAAACTGACTTGTTCATTGAATCACATAGGATCCCTTTCCACTTCATGCTGTCTGTGGATCCTTGTGGAGGAATACAGAAGGACAATTGTCGTTTTTGAAACATGCAGTGGCTTCGCCAACTGATACATTTACATTCGCTCATTGTACTAGAAAGATGGTATATGATCCTAATATAGTCTTCACATTTTTCATAATATCACACCTTAAGACGTACACACATAACCTCGTTTGTATTCTTCAGGCTTTTCCAGACGTGGGGAATGTTACCCAAGGCAATCACGCCTGGTACTGCCTGGACCTTCTTGAGGTGTTATGCCAGCTTGCTGAACTTGGCTATGCAAAGCTAGTGTGGTCAATTCTCGACTACCCTCTGAGTCATTGTCCTGAAGTTTTGCTTCTTGGTGTTAGCCACATCAACGTATGTTTTCAGTCCCTAATATTGATGTATACGTTACCTTTGGTTATGCATATTTGTTGATTAACATGAACTCTTGTAATCTTTTCCAGACTACATATAATCTCCTTCAACATGAGGTGGTTTCTTGTGTTTTTCCTGCTGTGCTTAAGGACACTCTGCAGAGCAGACTCATGAACTATCTCTGGCATGTTAACCCTTACCTTACGCTTCGAGGATTTGTTGCTGCTCGTTCTGACATAAACTGTCTTCTGAGAACTGTTGAGATATGTGAAGATCTAAAGGTAAACAATAAAATTGGACCTGATGCAGCAATTTAGTTACATCCTTTTAAATTTCTCTCTTCTTGGAAGTTAAAATGTCACTATGATTACATGTAGGCTAGCTGATTCTTATTGCATACATAGCGATATCAAGCTGTAGAAAATACTTAGCGACTGTAATTAGACACATAGGTGGTTTTGATTGGTTATTATGTTAATGAGAATGTGGTTACTAAACATATATCAGCACAAGGGAAAAAGGTTTTTGGCAAGCTTAAAAAAGGGCTTGCTATGCTTGGTGTCTAGGAAAACTAACCCATTTCCCATTCAAATTATGACCTTACATTGGTTTGCCAAACTACATGATGCTCTATTTAAATATCTGATTTGACATGATCATTAATTTTATACTATTCAAGTAGATTCGCATGGCAGTATCGGTATGTATCAGTATGATACTTATGTTGATGCAACAAAAGCATGTTCTGATATTATGCTTTTAGTCGCTGCTTGTTTCCTTACCCCTTGTACTTTCTTTCTTCGTTCAACAGATCTTGTCTACTGTCCTTGATTCCACACCATCTGTGTTTAGCATTAGACTTGCTACACTTGCCTTTAGGAAAGATCACAGCAGTCTTGAGAAATGGCTGACTGAAAAGTTGGGTGCACAAAGAGAGACTTTTCTTGAGGTAGTACGCTTAACTTTCCCACTACGCTAGAGCATTGGAATGTTGACTTTATGTATGCTCTCCCAGTTTAGCTCGACTTCATGATCTGTGTGCTAACTCCTGTGCTTCCAGGAATGTGTTAAATTCTTGAAAGAAATCATGACGAACACAAATCGTGATCCCGCTGAAGGTGTCATTCAACATCCTCATGCTGCAATTATGAGTATCTTCCAGGATTCTTGTCCTGTATTTATAAAGGTTCAATTATATAATTTTCTTGTGTTTTCCCCCATTGTCATCCTACTTCCCGTTTGCATGAGAATAAACATATACAAATCGTGTTACATTTACAGGTTATTCATTCCCACTCCGGGCAACTTTTGTCTAAAGAATTAGTGGATGAACTTAGGAGAGTTGAAGCAGTGCATGAATCAAGGAATCATATTGCTGTAGGGAGGGACATAACAACTTCTGATGGAGGTTCTGAAGACATTGAAGCTCAGGCAAATATTTATTTTCAACAGATGTTTGCCGGACATATAAGCATCGATGCTATGATACAAATGCTTGCACGCTTCAAAGAGTCCAAAGATAAGAGGTGCTTTTCATACTTTATTACTAAATCTACTCTCCACATGATATGTTACCTTTTCTGAATTAAATATATGTAACATCACAAACCTGCAAACTTAAATGGAAGAGTTGTTGAAATGGGTAGAATAGGATGGTGTGAAAACTCTAACGTGCCATTTTACTTATTTTTTAATTAATAATCTGACCAAATATCTTCTTGTTTTAACATGTTGCCAATATGTTTATAGGCCTTCAGGAAATGTATTTTTTTGTCCCTGTGTATGTAACTTGTTTTATTCATTGTTGTTGGTCATAACATGTGCCTGGATTCCACCTATCAAAGAGACAACCCATGACTGTAGCTTCTAATTGTTACGACTTTAACTTTTCTGCGCTAGTGAAGCATTCATACGTTAGTTGTCTGAGTTACTTGCAATTGCCAGCATGCTCTGTTCTTCACATTTTTCTGCATGATGACTTGTTTAGAGTTGAATTCTGTCTATTCTATTTATTCACTTGCTGATGTTTTTCAAGCAGGGAAGTATCAATTTTCAATTGTATGATCTCAAATCTTTTTGAGGAATACAAGTTCTTCCCAAAGTATCCAGAAACACAACTGAAATTAGCTGCTGTGCTTTTTGGTAAGTTTTCATAGTTGGTGTGCCTTTTGTTACTTCATTAATCTAAATACTCATAGTTGGACTGTACCTTTTTGACTACTTGTAGCAAAGCTTTTCCCTATGTGACTTGCATTCATCATTTTTAGCTTGTGGCATGATGAATATATTGGATGCAATTTATTTGTCACTATGTCATGGTGCTCTGTGATTGTATTTTCATTCTTTTGTTGGAAACTAGTGACACTGTTACGACTTGTAGGAGGTAAATTTAGTTACATGAGTTTAGTTTTTGGTTCATGACTCCATTTCATTTGAATACATATTCTTTTGATGTTTGATACTTGTAATAACGATTTGTGTTCCACATGCATACTTTGTTTGCTTCTGGTCATAAAAATTTAGTGATATTATCCAGCATTGTTCACAACAACCCTGCAGAAGAAACTACCAGGCTATCATGTTTCGCCATTTCTATTTTTTCTACATACTTTTATTTATCCTGTCAATTATTTTTTCCAAAGTAAATGGTGGATGGATTTGCATGATTGTCTGGCAGGCTTCATGCAGTACATGAAAAAGAAATATGTTCTGCTTCATGCAGTACATGAAAAAGAAATATGTTCTGCTGAAGGCAGTACATGAAAAAGAAATATGTTCTGCTTCATGCAGTACATGAAAAAGAAATATGTTCTGCTTCATGCAGTACATGAAAAAGAAATATGTTCTGCTTCATGCAGTACATGAAAAAGAAATATGTTCTGCTTCATGCAGTACATGAAAAAGAAATATGTTCTGCTTCATGCAGTACATGAAAAAGAAATATGTTCTGCTTCATGCAGTACATGAAAAAGAAATATGTTCTGCTGAAGTGCCAAGTCATTATCTGCTTGAAATTGATTGTGATATTTCTTTTGGAAATAGGCTCTGTCATTAAACACCAACTTGTGTCCCACCTGACACTTGGAATTGCTCTGAGGGGTGTTCTTGATGCTCTGCGTAAATCTATTGATTCAAAGGTTAGCTATGCGTTCTTTCTGTTTTCTCTACTCGCCCCTTGTGCAATTTTGGATGTGAAAATTGTAGCTTTAATGGCATGATGGTTGCAGATGTTCATGTTCGGTACAACAGCGCTGGAGCAGTTTATGGATCGTGTAATTGAATGGCCACAATACTGCAACCATATTCTGCAAATTTCACATCTTCGCGGAACACATTCTGAATTAGTTTTGGCAATTGAGCAAGCACTTAACAGGATATCATTGAGTCAAAATGAGCCAAACTTCAACCCTGTGATTCCCGGGGATCAGCGTGGTTCTGTTACCCAATCTATTGAAAACCCAGAGGTACACAGGAGAATACTTAAAGCAATGTTCAATTGGTTGGAAAAACTATCGCGTCTTTCTTCATTTTATCTGTCATTTCTATTATGACATGCTATCAGCATATACTCATTCGGAAATTTGCTTGGCGCTTGTAGGCTTCTGAATCGTCATGGCTGAATTCAACTCCAGCACAATCAGACAGGACAACTTCTTCCTTTGCATTGCAACAGAGGCACCAAAGTTTTCTTGGGGATAGGTCCAAAGTTTCTACTAGCATCCCTCAAACTAAAACCGTCGTTCCTATTGGGCAACCACCTCTGGCTTCAACATCTAACGATTCAGCTGTCATTCCGAAGGTATTAGATATAAATTTCTGCGTTGTGTCATGCTTGACAAACTTATTATTCTGTCCTTTTACATATCTTTAATATTAATATTAATTTGAACAGTATGTTTTTAACAAACTTGATGCAAAATATAAGCAGGTACCAGCTACAGTGACCCCTCAACCTTCTCCCCATCATTCTAGCACCGTATCAGCTCCTTCACACCCTTCTGGTTTTCCACGATCCCGAAGTGCAGCTCCATCAGGTAATTTTCTAGCTTAAATAGAGTAGTTATTGACCAAGAAAGTCCCATACTCCCATTTATCAACAGTACTTGTGGTGATCATTCCCATAAAAATGTATGTCATGACCCTGGCTTTATGATACACCACATCATTTTCCAGGCATCCTTCGGCAATCTTCCTACACTACAGGATTTGGATCTGCTTTAAATATTGAGACTCTTGTTGCTGCAGCAGAACGAAGAGATACACCAATTGAGGTTCGTTAAAAGACTACTCTTTTTGGTCTACACCTGTCGTGTTGAACGATATTTGTTCTCGAGTATTACTTAGACCACTAGCTTCTATTAGAATATATTTGTGAATTTCAAGAACTTGACATTATATATTTTGCTTGACATTGAATATAGTGATTATTTTATTTATAGTGTGCTTACTGAGATAATGAATAAATGGTTATGTTAGACTAATATCTTTTCTGTTGTCATCAGGCCCCTCCATCTGAAGTTCAAGACAAAATTTTCTTCATGATCAATAATATTTCCACCTCTAATATGGAGACCAAGGCAAAAGAATTTAATGAAGTTTTGCCGGAGCAGTATTATCCTTGGTTTGCACAATACATGGTTATGAAAAGGTACCCACGATGACAAATGTTGTTGCTTTATTTTCATGCAATTATCCATAGCTTAAGCTACAGCAATGTGTACACATTTTGACAGGGCAAGCATTGAGCCAAATTTTCATGACTTGTACCTGAAGTTCTTCGACAAGGTTAACTCAAAATCCTTGAATAAGGAAATAATGAAAGCTACATATGAGAACTGCAAGGTCATATTCACACATATTTTCGTTCTTTCTGTTTCAATCTCGATCAGCTTTAAAACTTGAAATTTGGTTTCAACAGGTCTTATTACAGTCGGATCTTATCAAATCTAGTTCTGAAGAGCGTTCTTTGCTGAAAAATCTTGGTAGTTGGCTTGGAAAATTTACTATAGGTAGGAACCAAACACTAAGGGCAAAGGAAATCGACCCAAAGGTTCTAATAGTTGAGGTAACACTTCGATTCCAATCTTTTTTCTTTATTTTTCGTTTCAGTATTGTGTTAAGCTCATACTTTAACCTCTACATTTGTTCTGTTGATTTCTGTGTCTGAACTTCAAGCTTCTGAATCTCGA
>LAPY01001507.1:75445-90491 GCA_000970635.1 Eragrostis tef
ACGAATGGTCAAATGTAACTAAAAAAAGTCAACGACAACATCAATTTAAAAACAAAAGGAGTAAAATCTCTTGCTTGCTAGCATCCATCATGCATTTCTCCTCAGCCAATTCCACATATGCTCGACGGTAAGCTATGCATGCGTCCTGCAGCTACAAATGCATGAAGAGAGTCTATGTATCTATTGATTTTGCGGAAGCTCTTACTGTTTTGCATCAATCGTTTGCATGCATGTTGGGTTTGAAAACCAAAGAGAGACGGTTTGTGCGACGAGGGGGAGAACGTCGTCATCAACGGCGACCCGGCAACGAGGTCGTCCATTTCCACCAAGAGGAGCCGGGCGGCTGCTATCCACAACGAATCTGAGCGTGTAAGAAAAACTATAAACTCCAACTCTGCACTCACTCAACATGCTCTCGTATACACGAACTGGTCGCATATAAGCAGTCAGCCGAGCACAGTTGATTGTACATTAATTCTAGGCTTTTAATTTGTCCCTCGCCTTTTTCTAATAATTTCGAGTTGTTAGTCACGATCTATAGTGAAACAGCTCTTCTATCCGTGTAGTACGCCTATAGGACGGACGTGCTGCTCTTATGTGTATTTCTTAAATAACGAATTACACATTACAGGTCACTTCAAGTTTGGCTGAGATTATTTACATAAGATAATTCAAATCTGGCCAGCAAACTCCAATTTTGTACCATCTTCTCCTGTCTCCACTGAAACCAAATGTCACACATCCAGCTCCCCTTTCTGTGGCTGTCGAATATTCACTCTTTTCTAGTTCAGTATCTAACCTGCTACTCTATAATAATTCCCTTGGTCGCAAATAGTTGATGTTATGCTTTTCGAAACAACTCCTTGGTCAATAGTTCTCGTTAGTTTTCATGAAAGAAACTTTCGGGAACAATCTGGAAGTCATGCATCATTGTCATATGTTCAGCTTAAGTAATGATAAAAATAACCATCGGCAAATATGTGATTCATGCTTTATTTTTCATTTGGTCGTGCATGGAGTAATTACTGCTACAATCTTTAATATTCAGAGTTGTGTTTGGCAATTCAGAACAACGCACAATCAAATTTATGTTTGTTTGTCTGTCTATTCGGTACTGCTATTCTATTTAGGTTCATCATACCGGTGCCGACAAAAAACAATCCATGATGTGTAGGCATGTACCACATAGCCATCGAACAGACCCAGTCGTGGCAGAAGAATTGTCAAAGTCGCGAACATAAGATGCCATGACGACATTTCAGCTCGACGTCTTTGTGAAGCTGTACTTGGGCTAGTTCATTCAGAATCTTGTGCAGTTGGTTGAAAAGCTGAAACGTTTTCAACATGTTTAGCTAGCTGATTGTTAAGGGGGGCCAAACATGCCCAGTTTGTCCTTCGAAGGGCCTGTGGGCTGAAACTAAAGTACTCCTGTGTCATTGACTGGGCCACGATCGCATTACTGTGCAACATCTGAAGCCATAATTCGACTGTCTTGCATTGCAGAAACGAAGGGACAGGATCAACCAGAAGATGAAAACATTGCAAAAGCTCGTCCCGAACTCAAGCAAGGTGAGCCGGTCGCGACTCGTTCCCTTCAGATGATCAAATACATCCACACGGAACCAACCGATCGAGTCTTGCTGCTACCAGACGGATAAGGCGTCGATGCTGGACGAGGTGATCGACTACCTGAAGCAGCTTCAGGCGCAAGTGCAGACGATGAGCCGGATGAGCAGCATGATGATGCCCATGGCCATGCCGCCGCTGCAGATGTCCGTCATGGCGCAGATGGCCCAAATGGCCCAGATGGCGCAGATGGCCCAGGGCATGATGAACATGGGCTCCCTCGCCCAGCCCGGCTTCGCACCGCCCATGATGCACCCGCCTCCCTTCATCCCCATGCCCTGGGACGCCACCGGGCCAAGCTCCGGCGCCGGCGCCGCGGCCGACCGCGCGCCGCAGCCAGGCGGCACCGCCGTGCCGGACGCATTTGCTGCCTTCCTCGCGTGCCAACAAGCGCAGCAGAACGGCCAGGTACGTACGCGCAAACGCAATCGATATCCACGTCGACGTCGTCAAGTTCAATTGCTGTTCGAAACTTACCAAGTGGCTGGCACGAATGTGTGCAGCAGCAACAGGGCAGCATGGAGGCGTACAACAAGATGTTGGCCATGTGCCAGAAGCTGAACCAGCAACAGGGCCAACCCAGCAACCCCAAGCAGTGAGCATAATGTACGTACACCAATGTAACTATTCCTGTACAATACTGGTACTTGTTGTTTCGAGAATATTTTCAGGTTTTGTTAGCTCACTGCCTTTCGCTAGAGTTTTCCTCTCACTTGACGAATCCTCAATTGTATAGCTCTATAGGTGAGTTCGTTGATGCAATTACGCAGTACCTGTAACATCATGTATTT
Source organism: Eragrostis tef (assembly GCA_000970635.1). Classification (NCBI taxonomy): domain Eukaryota; kingdom Viridiplantae; phylum Streptophyta; class Magnoliopsida; order Poales; family Poaceae; genus Eragrostis; species Eragrostis tef. Next base: position 77,863 of record LAPY01001507.1, read on the forward strand.
ATATTGTTTTGACCTCTCTTCAATCACCAGATTGTAACTTAATGTAAATAGTATGTGTTAGTATTAATCGTTGCGTTTAATTTCTGCATTTGACCCTGTTTGTGCCTGCAAACGAGCCACGTTTCATGAAATGTGAACGAGTGCAAATAAGGACGGCGCGCGCGCACTGTACAATCAGTGTCTGCGCGGCATAACCAGTGTCAACCATTTCTTTTTGCTCTCAGAAACAAATGTGTCAACCATTTCTTTTTCAGATCTTTCCACTCGATCTTCCTCATTTCCATGTTAGAGATATTTATCTTCTTCCAGGTTAGAGATATTTATCTCCCTCGGTGCTCCCTCCGGCAGAGTAGTGTTCCAGCTCGGTGGATCGAGTTCGCTGGGCCGTCAATCCAAAGGACGCGCACTGAGCAAGTGAGCAACCAGATTCCGCCGCTGAGCTGATCATGCCAGAGCGAGACCAGAGGAGGGAGGGAGGGAATCGAATCGCAGAGAGGCGTCGTGGTCTAGTCGCCGCCCCAGACACATGGCCAGCAGCCACAGGCGCGTCACGGAACGCAGAGAGAGAGAGAGGGAGAGAGAGACGCGGGGTGCCGTACGGGCCAGTCGACGCCGGCAAGGGTCCAGGGGTCTCTGCCTGCCTTTTGACTCCATCGGGCCGCGGTGCCATGTAGGCGCACATGCCGCGGAACGCGGGGAAACAGCTCGATCCGCGGAAGGCCTAAAAAAAGGGAGGCGAGAGCCAAGCCCACACAGGACTACAGGAGGGAGGAAAAGGCGCGTCGGAAAGGAGACGGATGTCACGGTGTCGGCCAACCAACCACTGCTGGTCTTTTCTGCCCTGCTGCCCGGCAATGACGATCATTACTCACTGCTTAAGTGAACTGATCAATGCGATGCGTGGCAGTAATCAGCACTGGTTGTGCTTAGGATGCTCCGTGTCCGGATCAAGCAGCTTGCCACAGCCACAGGATGGGGCGCCATGAGACACAGCTAGCTGCACATTGCGCTGCCGGCCCTGAACGCTGCCGTTGCATGCATCATGTTGCAAGATAAGGAGATGCCGGCGCTGGGCTGGAGAACTGGATCAAGATGCGAGTTGAGCCAGGAGTAGCTCGCGAGCCACGCGCAGCAATAACTCGGAGGGCACACGCCGCAGCGCGGGACAGCTAATGAGAGATGGGACGGGCTTTGGCCGGACGCCATTGTCAAACGATGCAGGGCCCGAGCGCTGTTCCGTTCTGTTTGACTGGAGCCCGGGGACCAGGTTTGGTTAACGCATTGGAACGGCAACGACACTGTGAAAGGCTAGTGGTGTTGTCTATGGAGATAGGATGAGAAAAGAAAGGGTTACTGCTTCTCCTAGCCTATACTAGTAGCTTTATGGAAGCTCGCAATGCCTATGCATGTGGTGAGAAAGGATGATTAGGCCGCGTGCTTTACCGCTTTCCCGGCGCGGCAGGCCGGCAAACCAATCATGTGGGTAACTAACGAACGGAATCTATCCACAAAACAGGCGGGAGTGAGGTGCGTCTTTCACCCAGGGAGGTTTGAAATTTTGATTTACCGCGCGCGGGACTGAACCAAATCCAGTTTCAGACTTGTATAGTTGTACAGTATTCCCTTCCCTCTAGCGCTAGGCATGCCTTTCTGCAATTTGACTGCGAGGTAGCGCTAGGGTCAATCGTCAATTTGACTGCTAATCTTGGCAGCTATATAGTGTATGCTTTTTCCTCACAGCACCGAAATGCTGGACCAAGCAATCCACGACAAAACAAAAGACATGAAAAAAAAAAAAAGATGAAAACAAAACGAGCAGCGGCGCCAAGGGTTTATACATAATAACCATATACTCTTTTGATTAATCACCGTCCGACATGAGATGATGATGATGATGAAGATAAATTATAAAGCGACAGTGGGCGGGAGAGCGTGCCTTGTACGCCTGCCTCCTCCATTTCCCACACAGCTTAAGCTTAGCTTGCTCCCCCCGGTTCCCCCAATTAGGATCACATGCCTCACTCACCCAAAACACGACCTTTGAGACGACGCCTCACCTAAAAGCAACAGCCCCGTCCCCCAACGACTCTTCCCAAACTCCATGATGAACAACACGCACACAGACGACCGATGACCAGACACACGCACTCCCCAAGGACGACTAGCCGTTCCCTTCTGCGTACTAGCTGCAAGTACTGTACTATGTATATGTGATGGTAGTAGTCTAGTTGTAGTGGTGGTAGTAGTGACGGTGGTGGCGATCTCGAGCACGAGTGCCGGCTCCAATTGCTGGCACCCGTTCCGACGACCGATCGATCAGCTGTACTGGACGAAGGAGCGGTAGAAAGTGTTGGGCCTCCAGTTCGCCGGGATGACGTCCTTGGCGATGAGCGTCTTGCCGGACTCGTTGCGGATGCGGATGGTGAAGGGCGCCTGCAGGCGGTGGTTGGAGTCGAGGCGCCAGACGGAGCCCCAGGACTCGCGCATGGGCGTCCACCGCCCCGTCGGTGGGCCGTGGGCCGTCTTGGACTCCATCAGGTCCACCTGCACCACGTCGCCGTCGCCGTCCTCGTACTCCACCAGCAGGGCCAGGTACACGGGGTTGGAGAACTCCTCCACGTGGAACCCGATCTTCAGGCCAGGGAACTCGCACGGCACCCTGCACACAGCAGCAGTTCAACTTTGTTTGTTACTGCCACCATACTGATAATACTACCACTAACAACAGGACTAAATAAAGGAGGAATGGCTGCTAATCTTGGCATTGCGTTTGTTGTTTAGCCTAACCCTGCTGCGGCTGCCAGGAATCTCTCCTGGTTTAGGCCGGGGGCCCAGCGCCAAAGATTAAACTGGAGTGTGCATACAAGAAAGAAAATGGGTTTGGCCGGTGGCGTGTTGCAACAGAGCACGCACGGCGCGCAGATACCTCTCACGTCGGGGCTGCAAAAGGGGTGCGCCCACTAGTAGCCAAAAACGAGCATGTTGCGCTGCCGCAGCGCAATGAAAGTGAGCTTTGTCAGCTGTGCCACTTTGCCGCACATGCCGTGTCCGGTGTCCGGAGAGGCGCAGTAATGTGGACGGTTGGGTGCATCGGCCGTTCGACGAGCTCACTACTCCTAGTCTACAGTACCAAACTTTCGCTTCCCAGGCTTTGCTGACGACCAGATTTGCCTAAAGATTTGGATGGAAACTGGAACTAGAAATGGAGTCATAATTTGACAGCTACAGCACTTCGTTTGTGCTCCACACTAGATGCACAGCGATCCGCTACAGTTACTTGGTGGGTGTCTACTCCTACTACTTCGAGTGGCAGCAGAACAGAAATAACCGAGTGTTTTGATTTATCATACAGACCTCTGGAACTCGATGTCGATGATGCCGGAGTGGCGGAGCTTGTCGTTGAGGCCGGGCTTGGCGAGGCGGCCGAAGGCGGTGCCGCTGAGGTCGAAGTGGTACTTGGACACCGGGTAGTAGTTCATGTCGGTGATGATCACCGTCTCCGTCCGCCCGGAGCAGGAAGGGTCCTTTCTGCACCGGATCTGCATGGTCCGCAGCAATTTGAGCAAAAAAAGAAATCGTCAGTGTGTGTCCGTGCGTTCAACCACTAGGGAGCAAGCGTCAATGCAGAGTAAATGACCACTACGGTCACGGAGATCGAGTGACCCGCCCGCGCATCCATATGCGCGGGGGACCCACGCTTACAGACACTGCCAGTGGCCCGGAATTAGATTTTTTTTATACTGTATCGTCCTGCTTTGACAGTTAGTATTAGAACTACCAGTACGGAACAGTGGGTAAAAAATCGGCTGTTGTCAGCAAAATCAGCTACGAGTGGAAAGAAAAACTGTCGGTTAAGGCTTAGAATGAAAGAAAAATTGGTTTTACTCCTACCTTGTAGCAGGATCCGCAGCCCTTGCCGTCCTTGAAGATGGGCTGGTTGCCGCAGGAGCCCATGGACATGAACGGGTACTGGTTGGTGTGCTTGAACCCGCAGGCACCACCTAAATCAGAGATTTGCAGACAAAAACAGAGCAGGAGATGAGCCACATTGCCCAGATCGAAGCAGCACGGGACGAACAGGTGCCGGTCGAGACAAGAAACACAAAGGATCCCGAAGAACGCGAGCTCACCGTTGTCGTCGGGGCCGGCGCCGTTGGGCTGGCCGTACCAGGTGGCCCTGGCCGGGACCCAGCCGCCGTAGTACCGGGTGGCGTCGCTGGCGGGGGAGTTCGGAAAGCCGGCGAGGGCGTCGCCGGCGTCGAACTGGGCCTCGCGGCAGCTGCCGACGGCGAGGAGGGACAGGAGCGCCAGCGCCGCCGCGGCGGCGGCGAGGAGGGAGGAGCCCGGCGACCCCATTGCCTTTCCCCTTTGAGCGCCCTCTTCTTCTTCTTCTTCCACAGGCACACTGGGGCAGGCAGGCAGCAGTCAGTGAGGAGAGTGTGGGAGCGAGCGAGTGGTGGTGGGTGGTGGTGGCCGTGCTGCGGTGGGCCTATTTATAAGCCAGATCGGCACCGGCACGTTAGCGGGCGCGCGAGGGCCGTAGTAGCAGACGGAGGGGATGGAGAACGTGCCATGTTGGGGCGCACATGGCCTGGCCCGGGCTCACTCCTACTCGCAGCAGCAGCGACTCGGGTCGGGGGCCGCCTCGCTCACCGCGGCCTAGCTAAGCTGTATTAAAAGTTGGCAGATGAAGGTTGGGGCCGGTAGATGGGTGAACAGATGGACGGATCTGCTCGTAAGCTTGTAGTACGTACGTACACACTTTGCTCCATGCCATGCCGTGGCTGACGAGCTCGGCGGCGAACGGCTGAGCAGAAGCGGACGCAGCGAACGGCTCGCGCTCCCACCTCGGCGTCCCGCGGAGCTTCCCCCGAGAAAAGATGACTTGGTTCGGGTTGTCGGCACGTGCCAGCCCAGCGGCACAGGGAAAGCGCGGCACAGGGGTCNGGTCTCTCCACCTGCGCCGCGCAATGTGCGCGGCAGCAGCACGCGTTACCGCGCCTACTTGGAACAGATTCCTGGTGGTCTTATCTATCGCCCGGTTTTGGCTGGTTCCCGTCCGTTATCAGGCGAGATGTGTGAATTTTTGGTGGAGAATGAGATGGGTGTGTCATGTGTGTGGATACGATCGACTGGTTTGGGTTTGGATCTTCTTCCCGTTGAGTTTGGATGTGATGTGGGAAAAGGGTCAAAAAGAAAGCGCTGGAACACGATGTGTTCACTTGACGGATGCTATTTGGCACGACGTGGCTGCACGATCAACTCGTTTCAATGGCTTCATGCCAAGCTGCATTGTTCAAGAACGGTAAGAAATAATGTTTTGGGTGCTTACGCTTTTCGTATTTCTCAAGACAAAGATGGTTAAGTCTCAAAATACAAAACAAACTAGATTTTGTCATGTGTCAATCTACAAACAATAATTGACATGATCAATCAGTCAGACACAGGTAAATTTATCGAAGGTTTCTGATAGTCCATATTTCAAATCGTTCATTGGAAGTTGTTTTATACTATGGTGTTCTGATAGTATAATATACTCCTATCAGCAATACCTTGAACTAGTTGGGTGATCCGCACAATTCCAAGCTGGCATTTATATGAGTATCGGGTTGATTTTGTTCTCAACATGCACAGGACTTGATATATCACCGCTCTTCTTATTTCTTTTTTTTTCATTTATTCCACCAAAACAACTCATCTGCCAGACACTTCCATCTCTTTGACTTATGTCATGTAGATCATGGTCCACCTGTGCTTATTTTCGTTCTTCTATGCCATTGCGTCACCCTCGAAATAGCCTTGCATAGAGTTATCACTAGTATACGTCCTATATATTGCTCTATCATCTACTCCATTGTTGCATAGTGGGTGTCGGCTGGTGGAATTTCACGGGGAGCGTCATATTGCCGTAAAACCTAATGTGACAGTCTAATATAACATCTAAAGTTTCACCTCGATGAGGTTCGACATGAGGTGGACAATCGCGCTACAACACCTCGTCAATACTAGCGGTGTTACAGGGTATAGTGTCTTAAAAAATGATGAGTAAAGTGTCTTGGGAACCTCTTTATTGTTGTTTTTCATAGTGCACCTATACATTATCTGAAATCTCGAATGATTGCTTAGTTGTTATTGAGTTTGTATCATTTATTTGTATATTGCTTACTTTATTTATCTTTTATTTTATTTAGATATTCTTATTTATTTTAAATAAATATAGCCAACCTTTATTTACCTTCCACATAAATAATTTTTTTGTAGTTTTTGTAGTGGCAGTATTATAGCTATCCATTCAACATCTTGCTTTTCTTTTCTCTACGAGTTTGATAGCCTCAGTATTCTTTTGGGGAAAACTGCCTGTTACAATCCAATCTATGCTTGCAAGTATCTGACAATACCACCACAGGGTGAAACCATTTTTAAGGGTATTTGTGATTTTTTTTTTATCAGAGTTACAGTGGTGGCTAATTTATACATAGATATATATGCATTTTGGTTATCGTTGATAATTAAACCGGCATATCATGTTCTGAGTTGATTCTTTTTACAGAGGGTGGTGACTTATTTTGCTTTTTTCGCTCAGATTAATGTGATTTCGAGAAGTACTAGATGTCGAGATTTGGGCTGTTCGGCAGGCTGCAGCTGTGGTTGCAGAAAAATACTGGAACACGATGTGTTCACTTGACGGATGCTATTTGGCACGACGTGGCTGCACGATCAACTCGTTTCAATGGCTTCATGCCAAGCTGCATTGTTCAAGAACGGTAAGAAATAATGTTTTGGGTGCTTACGCTTTTCGTATTTCTCAAGACAAAGATGGTTAAGTCTCAAAATACAAAACAAACTAGATTTTGTCATGTGTCAATCTACAAACAATAATTGACATGATTAATCAGTCAGACACAGGTAAATTTATCGAAGGTTTCTGATAGTCCATATTTCAAATCGTTCATTGGAAGTTGTTTTATACTATGGTGTTCTGATAGTATAATATACTCCTATCAGCAATACCTTGAACTAGTTGGGTGATCCGCACAATTCCAAGCTGGCATTTATATGAGTATCGGGTTGATTTTGTTCTCAACATGCACAGGACTTGATATATCACCGCTCTTCTTATTTCTTTTTTTTTCATTTATTCCACCAAAACAACTCATCTGCCAGACACTTCCATCTCTTTGACTTATGTCATGTAGATCATGGTCCACCTGTGCTTATTTTCGTTCTTCTATGCCATTGCGTCACCCTCGAAATAGCCTTGCATAGAGTTATCACTAGTATACGTCCTATATATTGCTCTATCATCTACTCCATTGTTGCATAGTGGGTGTCGGCTGGTGGAATTTCACGGGGAGCGTCATATTGCCGTAAAACCTAATGTGACAGTCTAATATAACATCTAAAGTTTCACCTCGATGAGGTTCGACATGAGGTGGACAATCGCGCTACAACACCTCGTCAATACTAGCGGTGTTACAGGGTATAGTGTCTTAAAAAATGATGAGTAAAGTGTCTTGGGAACCTCTTTATTGTTGTTTTTCATAGTGCACCTATACATTATCTGAAATCTCGAATGATTGCTGAGTTGTTATTGAGTTTGTATCATTTATTTGTATATTGCTTACTTTATTTATCTTTTATTTTATTTAGATATTCTTATTTATTTTAAATAAATATAGCCAACCTTTATTTACCTTCCACATAAATAATTTTTTTGTAGTTTTTGTAGTGGCAGTATTATAGCTATCCATTCAACATCTTGCTTTTCTTTTCTCTACGAGTTTGATAGCCTCAGTATTCTTTTGGGGAAAACTGCCTGTTACAATCCAATCTATGCTTGCAAGTATCTGACAATACCACCACAGGGTGAAACCATTTTTAAGGGTATTTGTGATTTTTTTTTATCGGAGTTACAGTGGTGGCTAATTTATACATAGATATATATGCATTTTGGTTATCGTTGATAATTAAACCGGCATATCATGTTCTGAGTTGATTCTTTTTACAGAGGGTGGTGACTTATTTTGCTTTTTTCGCTCAGATTAATGTGATTTCGAGAAGTACTAGATGTCGAGATTTGGGCTGTTCGGCAGGCTGCAGCTGTGGTTGCAGAAAAATAACTACGAACACTGTAACGGCTGCAGAAAAAACGGGTTAATTGGTTTTGTAGGTGAGTAGTGGAGTACGATTTAAATGGATGGGGTTACTTGCCTTGGTGGGCATCATGTTCGTTGCTAACAAACCCACTCGTGTGTTCAGACTTTGGGACAGCAGGTTTCGGAACCTGACAGCTAGCTTCGGTCGTCAGTGCTTGGCCCCTAATCTCCCTTTCAAGCTGTGCTAGCTGTGCACCGCCATTCCGCGTCCATCCTTTAGCGCGGCTCACTAAAATTCCGCCCAAATTCGACGTGACAGCTCGATCGATCAGCGCAAAGCGAGCCGGGACAGTGCCCGGCGCCGCGAGCAAGCATGTCGCGTGCAAACTTTTTGACTCCATTCGCCCCCCGAATCTCTGCGTCGTCATCCCACGTGCCCGTAACAGCCCGCAACATCTTTGACGATCGAGGAACAGGGAATTGATTTGGCACGCAAACGAGATCAACACGAAAGTTAATTCGGCCCATAAGCTAGAACATGCAGCAGGATGGAATGGATTGGAATGGAAGCTTCACGGTTCAGCACTTCAGCGTTGATGGAGTAGGATGATAGCTGGCGCGGCGGAGCGGATCAGACTGGCTAGCTAGCTCCGCCGATTGGAGCGTACGTGTACGGACCACGTACGTACCAGCACGAGCGGCCCGGTCCAACCCCTGATCCAAAACTTGACCTGCGCGGCGCGGTCTGGGTCGCAGCCTAGCTAGCCGCGGCCGCGCAGCACATCTGACCCGGCAGGCCGGCATGGCGTCGATATCGGTATGCTTCATGGACACGCAGGGGAACGAGAGCCATGCATCACAGGTCGCCGTCGCGCGCACGCCATGCATCAAAGGTCGCCGGCCGGACGCCACCTCCTACTACTTACTACTCGCTCGCTATGCATTTCGCCGGTCGGTGGCCACGCAGATAGATGATCATCTCGAGCCGAAGCTGAAGCACGCGTCGCGGACTAGCTAGGCTCGTGGTGGGTCATGTGACTTGTGTGTGGGTTAGGTCGCTTTCTGGTGTCCTTGGTCATCTTTTTTGGGAACGTTCGATGGATATGATCGGAGTGGGTAGAGGTAACCATATTGAGGTAAAGGTGAGCGAGCAAGGATACGGGGGGCCATCTGGTCATACGCACACGCACCTAAACATCTTCATGGCAAACTCCCGGGGCCGGATCGAGCAGCAATAATACATGCTCACGCCACACTACTCGCTAGACACTACACTCTCACCGGCTAGTTGGCGCCGCTCTGCTCCTCTGATCGATCGATCGGTCGAAGCCTGCGTGATGACCCCGGCGGTTGTGTACGTACGTATATGGTTCTACGCAATCCACCTGCAACTGCCATGCTCTCCACCGGTCGATCACGTGCACTGCACTTTGTTTCGCTGGATCTGAGCAAGTACCTTGCCATTCGATGTGAAGTTGCGTGACAGGAACAATTGGGCTGGTTTTGTGCTAGTGTGTGGACTCCTGCCGGACGGTGATGACAGTCATGCGAGGCGCAACGCGGGCGTGTCGCCGTGTCCCGCGAAATCATGCCACAGCATGGCTCTAGCTAGCATGCATCCAGGAGGAATAATATCGACTACTGTACTGTACTACTAAAATACTGTCTTCACAAACGCAAGCTCTGCACCCCGGCAATGATGCACGGCGGTACGCTGCGCTGGTACAGCTAGCGCTTGCCCGCCAAGTCTCTTTGGTGGCTTTCATTCAAGTACTTGCTGAATTATACAACAAGAACAAACCGATGATCCATGCGTGCCTCGCTTGGTTGTCTCGTATGATTGCCGCAACGAGGCATGGCAAGCAGCAAGCTACCGACGCAATAACACTACCAGTACAGTAGCATAGTAATTTGGTCGTAGGATTCAGCATCTGGATGGATTTATGTTCCGAACGGCTGCACCGGCACGAGAAGTTTTCTACGTGGGCATGATGATGGCAACAACCCGCTTTCCTGCCGAACAGAGAAAGGGGAGAGAGGGCAGAGCACATGGCGATCGATCGATCGATCGAGAGAAAGGGGCCTGCGACGGGTGGCGCGCACCGGCCGGGCGGACGGCTGAGTTCAGCTCATCTCGACCGCGAAACCGGTGGTTTCAGCTGATGCATGTGATGGGGCAAACGACAATTCACGCGTATCATGCATCGATCGACGCCGACTGATCTTCTATCTACTTGGAGTAGTAGTGGCAACCAGCCCGATTTGTCAATCCGACGCAGTGGGTTTCCTGGTGCTAACAGGCCGGTTTTTCTATCTTTAACAGTGAAGTGAAAGTAAGATCATTTATAGTTCAAACCTTAATACAGTTAGCAGTAGTACAGAGTGGTCTCTTTCAGCAAAGCTGCAGCCTGGTAGAGCCGTGGAGGGAGGAGGAATGTGAACGTCGACTTCAGATTCCCCTGATCGTGGCTTGCTACTGCACACCACCTCCAGTGCGTTGTACAGGCTACAGGACAGAGTCTCTTATTCTTTTTTTTTTTTTGAATTACGGACGTAGGAGTATTCCGTACTAGTAGATGCACTCTGTACTCGTGATCCACTGGATCGTTGGTGATCTTAGCACGCGAGGTTTGTCGTCGCTACTAGGACAAACCACCAGGTTCCCGGGAGAGGTTGGTCAGGTTCAGATCAGGTGGGGGTGGTGGTTCTCTGCGGCAACAACACAAGGGAAGCATTGAAATTGAATCGGCGCAGGAGGCGCAGACGGTAACAGAAGAATTAATAAAAACTCGCGATACGCAAACAAAAGGATACCAGTACTCCGTACTTGTCCTTCAAGCGTCCAGCCCGCTTGTCCCTTTTGCTCCTCGGCTCTCGAGAACAACATGACAACATTACTCCTGCGCTGCATCTCTTGCGCGTGGTCGCACACTCGCACGTCGCAGGGCTCGAAGAAGACGTGAGCGCAGCACGAGCTCGTCGGGCTCGTGACTGCGGTCTGCAGGAAACAAGTGGAAATGGTAAATTTTTAATTCGAGCCGCTGTGCGGAGAGAATGGGGCGCTGCGTGGTCGTCGAGACGGTCGGGCGGTTCACCTTTTTCCTCGTTTACTCCGGGAAAGCCGGAAGAGCACTGGAGCAGCGGATAATGCGATTTCAATGGGAGAACGAATGCGGACGAGCGAGGGAGGTGTCTTGCCATGGCCGCCACGGCGTCCAGTTGCACTGCGCCGGCGGCAAGGGAGCAGAGCTAACGAATACTATTACTACGTGTCCAATGGCCGAAAACATCTCTTATCTTAATGCAGAGCAGTTCGCCGCATGCATGCATGAGTGCCGTTATCCCTTGCTTTGACTTCACACAACACAAACAGCCCGCCCCAATTATGCGGCCTAATGAAAGGACGAACGACAAAATCTTCTGTCTGGACGGCGGGATAAAATGATCGATCGCGAAAAAGGTCAAGTTCCGACGAGCAGGAGGACGTGATGGTTGCCGTGGATTGGGGCTCCTCGACAGAAAGCTTTTTCCGGCCGGGATAAAATGATGGATCGCGAAAAAGGTCAAGTTCCGAAGAGCAGAGGAGGAGTTGCCGTGGATTGGGGCTCCTCAGCTCGATTAGAAAGCATTTTCCCCCTGTGTTGGGCCCAGAAGACATGGCCGTAAATCAAGGTGCGTCTGCCTGCAGCAAACTCTAGTAGCAGATCGAGCAAAGGCCTCTTTGCTTTACCGGGCTACGTGTGTCGGTGCCTGGAATCTCTGTAGGAGAGCCCACATGACAGCGACCAAACACCGTGATCGTGTTTGGCTAAACACCATGATTACGCTTCGCAGGAAGACACATGTTGGTGGTGGCTGTGTCATCGGACGGCCGAAACCGGCAGCAGAGAGCAGATAGCTTGGAGATGGCGGACACCGTGGCCGGGCGGGGCAGGGCCACCAGTAACGGCCACCTTTCTTAGGGAGGTGCGCCCGCCCTGCGTTCGGGTCCCTTTACCCTGCTGCCACTCTAACGAGAAAAACTGTCCCAACGCACGCCACGCCACGCCCCTGCCCTGCCCCCCACACCTTTTCATACTGTACTCCGGGCGCACCGGTAAAAAAAAAGGTGACTGGAGTGCGAGCGAGACTGTAGTAGATTGCGAGCACGCTGCATGCTCGCCTGCGCCCGATCTCTGCGCCCATGCCACATTGATGGCGGTGGTGGTCGCTGCTCCGGCGAATAAATTTTGCCGGTGGCCGGTGCACGGCGTACGGCCCGGGGGCCGGCGGTGATCTGGATGGTTCGATTCACAGTGTGTACGTGTCGGCGTCGGTTTGGAGAATAATGGCTCGGCGTCAGTCAATGTGCCATGAAGCGTAGGGAGGGATCTCTCTTGCTTGTTTGTTTACACGCACCGCACCACCGTGGCACGTTCGTTGCATCCGTTTAGACTCCTCTAAACTTTAGCACTAAAAAGAATCTTATTATTTAAGAGTAAAGTCTAATGACAAAATCTTTTTACAGATGGGTACATCTTTGCGAGACGAATT
>LAPY01001508.1:71353-86126 GCA_000970635.1 Eragrostis tef
CCCATCGGTGGCCCCGCCGCGCAGTATTTTTGCGTGCCCGAGGAAGGAATACGAGAGAGCACAAAGCCGAATAAAAAAAGGCGAAAAGCGAGAGCACTGCCCCTGACCTTGGCCTGGCCACCCCCTACCCGTATTTGTTTGTTTATTTATTGATTCACTCACTCCACTCTGCCTCGGCTGGCTTGGGCTGCTGCCGCTTGCTTCTTCTTCGCTTGTACTCCCAGCCGAGCAAGCCTGCGTCTCGTCTCGTCCTCCTTCGAGCAGCCCGTCGTCTGCAGCGAGGAGGAGCTCTGTCAGGTTCGGTTCTGTTCACCTGCCCCTGTTCTTCTTGCTGCTGTCTTGCGGCCAAGATCATGCCTGCATGAGTGTATCTGTCTGTTCATCGGCTCTACCGCTCTAGTGATTCGGTGGCGAGCTTCGTTCTGTTCTTGCGATTCGCTTGGTGGTGTATAGATTTTTTTCGGTGTTTTTATCTTCGGTTGATATGAGCAGGGTGGCGATGCGGGTGCGGCAGCAGCCTTTGCGCGAGTGTAGGTTCAGGTGTTTGTTGGGTTGTCATGTTGCCTGATTTTAGTACTCATTTGGACCATTTAAGAGCCTGTTTCCGTGCTCGCGTGCCCAATTTTAGCTCGGCTGGTCGCCCGCCCAAGTGCCGCCTTCATGTGCCTCATGATTGCGGGAATCTACTGCGTCGAGCTGCGACTTGTTTATTCAGGCCGCTCGAAATCTAGGGAGGATGCGATCTCTTTTTTATGGCATGGCATGGCATGATTAGAGCCACCGGAATATCAACCTGTTCTGCCGTCCCTCTTTTACTGTTCCCTTTTTTGTTTCCCACTGGATAAAATGTTCGTTCTGTGTCCAGAGATATTGCTAGCTTAGGGCATGCGTGGAATGAATCTCTGTGGAGTTGTCTGATTCGTGTTCGTGATCGAACAGAGGGCTCAAGAAGCGATTTGTTTATATTTGGTGATTGTTGGTTGCAGGGAGGGGGAAGGGGGCCGTCGATGGAGGGGATGGAGGAAGCCAACAGGGCGGCAGTTCAGAGCTGCCACCGGGTGCTGAACCTCCTCTCCAACCCCCGCGGCCAGCTCGTCCCCAACAAGGATCTCGTGGCGGCCACCGGGGAGGCCGTATCCAAGTTTGGATCCCTGACCTCCAAGCTCGCCAATGGCAACGGCCGCCAGGGCCATGCCAGGGTCAGGAAGGTCAAGAAGCCCCTGCCTATCATCGACAGCAACATCTTCTTGGAGAGCTCTGCGGTGGCGGGTGGGGCCGCCGACGCCGAGCCCGATCACTAGCCTCCAGCTGTTTCCAAGGTACCAACAGGGGGAGGGCTCGTCGAAGGAACCCGTGAGGATCCCTCCTCAATTCCCCAAGAGGTTGCTTTTGGAGAACCCAGTTGTTGATTTGGAGGGGCCGTCTCAGACTCCTATCCAGCTAGTCCAGCCGGTGTCTGTTGCGCCTCCCGCGGGTACGCTGCACCCGGCATTGCCTGCGGCGCACCTTCATTTCATCCAGCAGCATCAGAGTTACCAGAGGTTTCAGTTCATGCAGCAGATGAAGATTCAGAGTGAGATGATGAAGAGGAGCAACCTCGGTGATCAGGGTCAGGATGGTACCAATAGTGCCGGTGGCAAGGGTGTTAATCTCAAGTTTGACAGCTCCAACTGCACGGCATCATCTTCTCGCTCGTTCCTCTCCTCCCTGAGCATGGAGGGGAGTCTTGCGAGTTTGGATGGGAGCCGTGCTAGCAGGCCTTTCCAGCTACTTAGTGGATCTCAGACGTCTAGCACTCCTGAGTTGGGCGGGCAAAGGAGGAGGTGCACTGGTAAGGAGGATGGCAGTGGTCGGTGCGCGACACGGTGCCATTGTGCGAAGAAAAGGTTGGATGTTGTTATATACCACATTACTAATCTTATGTTCCTTTTTTTTTTTCAAACTAACTGATTGTATGTAATTGCAGGAAGCTGAGGATAAGGAGGTCTATCAAAGTTCCTGCAATAAGCAACAAGGTTGCTGACATCCCTGCTGATGAGTTCTCATGGAGGAAATATGGACAGAAGCCAATAAAGGGATCCCCGCATCCTAGGTACTGCTAAATGCTTGATCCTTTTGTCGCCCTTTCAATCATTCCACTGAATTTTCTTATACTATTGTTCATGCTTAGTTTTATCATCGGGCCACTCGTATAATTTTTTGTGTGTGCTACTTCAGTGTGCAGGGTTCATATGTTTTGCTGCTTTATTTTACGAAACAAGTTTATTTAGTTTTTCTCAAACAGTCTAGTCCATCTTAAAGCTGTCTTACTCGTATTCAGAAATATTAAGCACATCCTGGTTTGAATATTATGATGATCCACCATCTAGTTTCTATTCATCACAAAGGTTGACTGATATGAAACGTAGAAATATTTTCTAGCTTTTGACTTTGCGTGACAATTCCAAAGATCTACTTCTCCAACTGTTTAGATACTGATTATAGTATAGTGAGAGTGACATGTTGTTCGGATATTCGTTGTTTTTCCTTCTGATTAAGTTATTCAGTCCTTTGCCATAAGTAACATGTTGTTTGGAACAAGCCTGTTCTAATTCTGGTAGCATGCCTGTTGCAATCCTTGAAAGCTTACAACTGGCAACCTCGCAAATACAGTTTACGCTCTTGTTATTTTTTCAAATATGCATACTAAGAATACTGACGGATGCTTGCTGTCTTTCAGGGGTTACTACAAGTGTAGCAGTGTGAGAGGCTGCCCAGCAAGGAAGCACGTCGAGAGGTGCGTCGATGACCCCTCGATGCTGATTGTTACATATGAAGGTGATCACAACCACAACCGAGTGCTAGCCCAGCCAGCCTGATCTTTGAGGCTTTCAGTAGCCTCCCTTCACAGTGAAGGGAGGCCCAAAAGAAGAAGAAGAAGAGCCTAGTATCTGTACATATGTTCTGCTTCTAACAGTTGGGGTGGGATAATTTAGTTAGCTCTTGGAGAAGAATCGATGGCGAAAGAAATTTATCGCGCGGATGGTTAATGGTTCCTCATCAAAGACTCATAATTTTGTAGTTTTTTTTTCCCTTCTGTTCATGCTGTGCTAGGGCCATTCTCTCTGCTGCAGTGTAACATTGAGCTGCAGTTGTATGTCTGGGAGATGGTGTTAGGGGATTGGAGCAGGCAGGCATCAGTGCTTGTAAAAGTGGCAACACCTAGGAACAAAATGTACCCTCATGTTCAGTCGAATGGTACAATCTTTGTTGAGGCAGCGCGGTTTGTCATGTGTCGTCTGTTAGCGGAAGCGTGATGTTCTTCTGCCAGTGTTTTGGTCGTGGCAAGCAGCATTTGTACCGAGATGTCCTGCTGTTGAGAGGCCCGCCGCGGTTTGTCATGTGCCTTCTGTTATCGGAAGCGCGATGTTCCGCTAGAGTTTGATCGTGGCAGCAGCATTTGTACCGAGATGTCCGGTCTCTTGCGAACTGCATGTACCAGTGTCTCCTGAGTCGTGTCTGATGATGCTTTGACATCGCCATGCTGCGAGTTCAGCCGTTCTGCTTGAGAAAATGAGGGATCAGACTCGCGAGCTCGCTGCACCCTGTTTCCTTGGCTTTTCGCACGCGTACCATGCCGATGCAGATGTCAGTCTGACTGGCCCGGAAGCATGCTTTGCCTCCAAGCTGACATTAGACGTGTCCTTTTGTCCTCTCTTGAGAAGCGTTCTCAACGGGAGGATTCGATCGATTGGAGGGACTACGGCATTCCCATGCTGGGAGTTCAGGCAAGCACAGTAACGTATACTACGACCGATAGTAGGCATCCATAGTTCTGTCCACGATGGGAGGCATGCTTTCCTTCTAGAACTAGAAGACCGCTGAACCGGCCCCTCCTTCCAGCTCCGTTCAGTGTTCTCGCGTGCCAAGATGACCAAAATCTCCGTTGCGAATGCGATGGCGGACGGTGCCTGTCTGCTACTCCGTTCTTCTTCAGCCACCCCGCTCGCTGTTGCGGCGAGCATGGAGCTCCTCTTGCTGCTCACGAAGCTCTGCAAACCCTTCTTTATTTTACGCACGCGTGCCATGTCGAGCATTGGTCCTCGATGCGCCGCGGTTTGTCATGTGCCTTCTGTTATCGGAAGCGCGATGTTCCGCTAGAGTTTGATCGTGGCAGCAGCATTTGTACCGAGATGTCCGGTCTCTTGCGAACTGCATGTACCAGTGTCTCCTGAGTCGTGTCTGATGATGCTTTGACATCGCCATGCTGCGAGTTCAGCCGTTCTGCTTGAGAAAATGAGGGATCAGACTCGCGAGCTCGCTGCACCCTGTTTCCTTGGCTTTTCGCACGCGTACCATGCCGATGCAGATGTCAGTCTGACTGGCCCGGAAGCATGCTTTGCCTCCAAGCTGACATTAGACGTGTCCTTTTGTCCTCTCTTGAGAAGCGTTCTCAACGGGAGGATTCGATCGATTGGAGGGACTACGGCATTCCCATGCTGGGAGTTCAGGCAAGCACAGTAACGTATACTACGACCGATAGTAGGCATCCATAGTTCTGTCCACGATGGGAGGCATGCTTTCCTTCTAGAACTAGAAGACCGCTGAACCGGCCCCTCCTTCCAGCTCCGTTCAGTGTTCTCGCGTGCCAAGATGACCAAAATCTCCGTTGCGAATGCGATGGCGGACGGTGCCTGTCTGCTACTCCGTTCTTCTTCAGCCACCCCGCTCGCTGTTGCGGCGAGCATGGAGCTCCTCTTGCTGCTCACGAAGCTCTGCAAACCCTCGATGCAGAACAGAGGTCTCTGTCTGGACCCCGAAGGAAGCACGCTTGCCTCCGAGCTGCAGGCTACAGTACAACTGATACAAACCGAAGAGCATGGTAAATATCATAGGATATGGAGAGAAAAACAGAGACATTGGAAGAGTCCTTTTCGTCTGTCCTTGAAACAGTCTGCCGGGCCGTTTTGTTACAGGTCCGGTACCTCAACCTGCATGCTGTCATCAGCGGGGAGGACGAACGCGCGGGCGTCGTGTGCAAGAGTGGATGGATGGCGCTGCTGAGGGGTTCGGAGGATGGAGATGCTGGGCCGGACCCTGCTCTTTACCGACCCACCCATCCAGAACTTTTCTCGTTTTCGTTTCTCCCAGAGCCAGAACTTCACGGGTTTTGGCGCTAAATAAATTAACTCAAACATTAATGAACGACAATCGCAGCCCTCAAGACGCTATCGTGGGCACTAACCAGGATGGAAAATATTGAGCTGGACTTTGCTTGCAAATACATGACGGGCCGAGTTGCTCAATATTTTGTTTCCCTTTTTGTTTGCTTGATCTTTCTTCGTGCACAAAATGTCAGAATCTCCGGAGGGAGCAAGGCTTCAGTTTTCATTGCTACTCCAGGCCAACGAAATAGTAGTATACAAAAATATGGAAGAGAACCCAAAATAAAGGTCAGATCTGGAAGTCTGCAACGCTCAGCCAAATCACGGCCGAAAGCGAACTTCCTGAGGCCAACTCCACAGCAGATCGATTTACTAATTTTCAGAATTTCAGTCAAAATTTTTGAAAATTTGTACTATACATCCATGACCTGTGACCAGCATTGCGCGTACATATCTCTAAACAAAACACATATAAGATGGTCGTAGCGATCATCAACCTTACTCATCAAATGGCACTCAGTTCAATCTACAAATTCAGAAAATCGATCATTTACAAGGTTGGTGAACTGCAGTTAAGCATGCAGTGAAATTGAGAGGCTAGAAAAAACGGTGTATTTGGCTGGTCGTGGACACAAAGTCACTATGGTTCGCGACTGAAGAGCACAGGCGGAGCGAAAGCAGTTGAAGATGAATTGTTTGATATATGTCTAACAACTGAAAATGCCAGGTGGAATTGAACAAAGTTTCAATCGACACAGCCCCATTGAAGAAGTGCCTCATTCTTTTTCAAACCTTGTACATGTGTATATGGTTTTATGCAATAATTAAAATGTTCAGCATCTCCAAAGGAGTTGCCGTAGTTCTCTTCAAAAAAGAAGTGCCTAATTAGAATAAATAAGTCTGACCTATTAGAAAACAAAAAACATTTTATTGAAGGTTTATAATAGAAAACAAAAAACATTTCCTAATCCAGCCAAGAAATTTATCCTTCGTGACCAATCCCAGAAATTTATACACAATGGTATAGGTGAAATAAAATACAACATTAAATGAAGTGAATTTCAGTACGTAAAACAGATTTGCTATTCGGGTATTTTATTTTTGTCGAGCCCGTTAGATCTGCTTTGAGATACCTGCACAATTTGCCTCCTCGAAGTCAAACTTTCTAGGCATTAGTGTGACTTCTCAAATTTTTGCTCCGAGATACTAAAAAGAATATAACTTTATAAATGTTGCGGAAAAAAGAGACGTACGTAAGCGTTGAAAATCTTGTCTCTCTCCAAAGATTGACTGCAAAGGATCTCAGTTATTGTTAAGGACAGATGTAGTAACGCGACAAATGTTTACAGTCACATAAAAACTTTTAACAGTACACATTACACAGTTGTACTACACACTGACATATGCACTATATATAGGGTACTTCCACGTGCGAAGTATAGATCGATAATCCATGGATAGACTTGCATTGCATGCATATGGTACGTACGTCCGTGGCCAGTAGATAGGTTACTGCTTGCAAGCAACGTCGGTAGCCAGGTCACTTCCAAGGGCCAAGGCTATTTGATCGACATATATAGCAACGGGGACAACGCTAGCTAGTTGGTCGACACAGCCACGGGGACGAACGGGGTGGCGCAGAGCATCAGCGGCGAGCGGCGGCGCACGCCGAGGCCAGGCGCCTCCTCCATGTCAACCTCCTCGACACCCTCCGGCAGCGACCAGTCGAAATGGTAAAGCATCCCAACGAGCGCGAGCTCCATGCTAGCGAGACCATAGTTGAATCCGGGGCACATCCGGCGGCCGGAGCCGAACGGGAGGAATTCGTAGCTGGCGCCCTTGAACCCAGTACCTGGGGTCGCGGCCGATGGCGAATGCGTTCACGATGACGCGGGACTTGGCCGGGATCGTGTACCCTTCCAGATCGCACGCCTCGATGCTCTGGCGTCGCGTGGCACCAGAAGCGGCGCCGGCCGGTGGGTGCAGCCGCAGCGCCTCCTTGATCACCAGCTTCAGGTACCGCATATATGGTGGCTGGCTAATTACCTGTGGAGATGCTATGCTCTCAGACTTGCTTGTGTTGCCTCTAGCTAGGGCAGGTTGCTGGTAGCTGGCGTTTGCTCCAAGTGGCTCTGTGTTAGTGTTGTGTTCGCTTGTAGCTTGATGGATCCATGCGTGGTGTTGGGGGTTTTATATAGGGCAGAACCAGAAGGGCATGTCATGCATTATTGCCGATGTCACGACGGTGACGCAACTCTCTAAGGTCTCCATGCATGTGATCATTAATTAATTAATAACAGCTCTGATCGATTAGGTGCATATATGCATATTAAGTTCAGCGATTTTTCCCCGGTGAGCATATGTCCACCAGCCAACCTCTCCCTGTCACACGGCGTTAACGTTGTGCCGTTTGGACAGAGTAGAATGGCTTCAGCACATGGACTGGGCAGAGCACTAGCAGAGCAGCAGCGCACTCAGCAGCGCATATATGGTGGACGGGGACGAAGGCCGGGATCGCTTTGGGCACACGCATCCGACGGGGACGAAGGCCGGGATCGCTTTTAGGCATACGCATCCGCGCACACGCTGAAAGAGAGAGAAAACGGGCCCCACGCACCCACCATAGCTCGTGGCTTTAGGCTTGCACCACCACTAGCTAACGGCTCTACTAAAGCCGCTACGCCTGGTTGCACGAATTAATGCGTAAAACATCCATCCAACGGCAAGCAACCGGGTAGCCACATGGCCCCCTATTCACAGAATCCATTCTGTAATTAAGTTCAACCGAGCTCGTGAGTAACGTTGGTGCATTGTGCCTAATGAGATGCGATGCACTTAGTTTTTGCACAGGACTACACTAGACTACACATGAACGTGTCACTAGTCAAGCCATGGTGGTACGTGTAGCGATACCATTGTACTGTGAGACAGCAATCACAGTCTGTCAAGGGCCAGAATGTGAGAGGACACAGATAAAAAATAATATAGCGCGCGTATGAACATGTCGTTCGATTGGTTTTGACAAACTAATGCATCCATCAATCATGTGTCTCAACCAAGCTTTGTGACTCGATGTATTGCATGTCATCAATATGGATGCGAGATTGTGAGCGCGAAGCTGCGGTACACAGTAAAGAAATTGCGTGACGCATAGACGTATTTACGTCTGTGGGTAGCCTCACGGATCGTAAGTGCGGGGAGCCGTACACGTGTCCCTCCGCTTGAACCTAGCTTGTTTAACCGTACCTGCGCGATGGATAACAGGATAATCCTAAACATTAATGACTGCTTAACTATGAGGGTGCACGGTGCTTAAACGTGCCAAACATGACCCATCGACGTGTGCCTATACCGTGTTGCCCTGTACATCTTTTTTTACGTGACTACTCGAATAGTTTGGTCCTGTTGGTCACGTTTATTTATCCACCCGGTGATATAGGTTACGAACGTGTACTATATGCACAAAGTTTTGTCTCTAACTGTAAGTCTGAAATCAAGTGGTGCTGAGTGTTGACGAAATTTTTATTAGTTAATTTGTTGTGGAATCAAGTGGTGGTCCGGCATGATATCGATGGAGTAATTTGAGTACATCACCATTTGCTCTAGAAAATGATGCAGGCCTGTTAGCACAAGTGGTGAAAGAGCCAAAACAAACTATGACAGAATCTATCGGTTGCAAATGACTTTTCACCAAAAAATAAATAATTAAATTGGCTTTTCTTGTGAATGGGATCGGAGGAATATATGCCTGTACCATAGCATGTATATACCACAATGATACTTTTTGAGATTTCCTCATTATCGATCGGTATGAGGCTTTGCTTTCTCAACCCGCTATAACATTATGATGATAAAAAAATCGAGTAAAACTACTATTAGTTTATGATCACAATTCTTAATATATAGTAAGCTATTTTTCTGGCAAGCATGTTGGTATAGCAAATTGAGTGTGGCATAATAAGATGAAAAAAAGAGTCATTGGTTCATAGTGTAACTTAACATACGCGCGCGCATCCTACGTTGTATGAATGTCTATAAAAGAAAGAGCATGCACCTGACACATCATAAAAGAAAATTTTCTGTGTAGATACAAAGAACATATGGTAAGCCAGATTTAGATTCCGCACAAGGAGTCTAACAAGAGTGTCTCTAGAACACTACTGGAAATAAGAATATCCCTACGAGTTTTCTAACCAATATCAAACGACACAAAGGAATACCCCAGTTCTCTAGTACACTAAACGTAGTCTAACTAATTTGGGAGTTAAGGTTCATTTTAATTTGGTACATGTGATTTTGTGCAAAGCCATAAAAATTACTTTGGTAGAAGCAGGGTATATTCTAGACACGTGGTAAGTTAGTGCAGATCGATACATGCATATGTATCGCTCCTTCATATGCATGTTCACAGCTATATATATATGCATCGTGGATAATGTGCGGCTCCAGAGAAACAGACAGGGAATAAAACGGGTAAAATATTAATAACCCTCTTGATTTTTAGCACCTAATCCATCAATCATATTGTCTAGCCACCCACCGTATACATCCGATGTAACTGTAGTACGCATGTGCTGAGCAATGAGCAGTGCAAGGGTACGTGTAGACCGTGATTATCATCTTCGGGTCGCGCGCACGGGACCGATCAGACGCAATGCCATGTGACGCAGGATAGTTAGCTATGTGTAAACCACAGCGCGTCAAGATTTACCAACGACCATAGACAAAGCTTCACCCTCAAGCTCTGTCGCCGCGCATGGGTTTTAGTCCGGCCCTTTACCGGCTCCCTCTTCTTGAGTCTATGAAGGACATTGGTGCTATATGCAGTGCACATTGAGGTTTTGGCCTAATCTGTGTTTTTTTAACGAAAATAGACAGGTGCTCTACCATTACATTAAGATAGGAAAAAAGGGAGAACACAAACAAAGTTTACTCTAACTAGACTCACACAGGACACAGCCAGCTTGAGCTGGACCTCCAGCAGTCCACATAAAGGAAACGCCAAAGCGAGCCAAGAGGCTGGCTCAGACACAAAGAAAAGGGGGAAACAAAAAACAAACACCTAAAAGAGAGGACACACTGTTATAATGTACATACAGTTAGTTTTCACTTGCCGGAGGCCCTGGTAGCAACTGATTTTGTCTGCTGCTGTTGTGTGCTAGGTGAAACTAGTTGATCGATCTCCTCTTTGGCAAGGAACGCCGCTTGGGTATGGTCCTTCTGTTTGCTCACAAAAACTCTTTGGTTTCTACTAGATATACAAGATGACTCCGGTAAGGAAACGTCGTCGATCAGCTTGCATGTTGGACGCCATCCTGCAAAGCCACTCGGCCACTCCATCTTCGATTATGTTTATGTGTTGGTGACCTGCAAAATTAAACCAGCTCAAGACGCGCTGAGTTACATGTCGTGAGAAATGACCGTATGAGTGCTCAAGTAGCATGTTTCATGCTTTACGGAATCGAGGGGATTCCGCCTTACAAATTGTTTCTAGAACCATTTGCTGTAGTATTATAAGATTAAGCCTGCAACAATTAAGACCGGGATCAAATGAGCATATATTGCTTGCAAACTCTCAGATGGCCGGTTTTGTTTTAGTGGAATCGAAGACTTGGACGTGAGTGTTGCATTTAGCTTAATTATTCTTTCAATGATAGATGATGACTCCCTAAGTCGTCAATGAGACGCTTATGTTGAGTACGTGAATTAAGATCAATGGGCCCAACCTCTCTTAGGTGTGCATACCTATGCTTGCGTGTATTCATAAAGGATGATTGTTCGTGCGTGCGTATGTAAACGTATGCACCTGTGTTGTGTTTTTTAGAAAAAAATAAGCATATTGCTTTTTGTAAAATACTATCGTTGGCCGGCCAAACATGCGTGCCACTAATTTATACAGCTCCGTCCATCGCTAGCCTCCATTGCGTTAGGTACGTACATGATAAACAGAATCGGCGGCTCAATCACTCTAAATGGTATCTTCAGTTGGGTTTTTCTTCTAAACAAATACTACTGTTATTTTATCTGCATTATTCAAGTGCAAGTGCCGTGATGTGGCAGACAGTAGTACTGTTATTTTAGCAAGTGCAAATGGTAATGTACTATAGTTACTCATGCTGGACCAGAACTTTATTCCACAACAGATTAAATTGAGTTTTGATTCCGGTTTTTCTAGAATTAAGGACGTTGTGCTTTCAGCGGTAGGCGACGTGGACGTCGACGACGAGGCGCCAGTGGTGACTTCATCAATCTCGAAGATTTGCCGGTTGTATGCGTTCATAAGGTTGTGTGTGCGCGTTGTGAGCGTCTGAGTCATACTGTGTAATCACAAACAATAAAATAATAAAACCCCTCGTCAAAACTCAACACCAGATTTCAAACTTACAGTTAGAGACAAAACTTTGTGCATATAGAACACGTCCGTAACCTAATTAACCTCCGTGTGGATAAATAAACGTGATCAACAGGACCAAACTATTCGAGTAGTCACGTAAAAAAATGTACAGGGCAACACGGTATATATAAGTACACGTCGATGGGCCATGTTTGGCACGTTTAAACACCGTGCACCCTCATAGTTAAGCAGTCATTATTATAGGGTTATCCTGTTATCCATCACAGGTACACAGTTAAACAAGGTTCAAGCGGAGGGACACGTGTACGGCTCCCGCACTTACGATCCGTTAGGCAACGCGCACACGTAAATACGTGTACGCGTCACACAAATTGTTTACTGTACATACCGCAGCTTCGCGCTCACATGTATGTGAGCTACATTAATCACATGTAATACATCGAGTCACCAAGCATGGTTGAGACACATGATTGATGAGTGCATTAGTTTGTCAAAACCAATCGAACGGCAATGTTCATACGCGCGCTATTATTTTTTTTATCTGTGTCCTCTCACATTTTGGCCCTTGAGAGTTGAGAGACTCTGATTGCTGTCGCACAGTGCAATGGCATCGCTACACGTCCCACCATGGCTTGACCAGTGATACGTCCATGTGTAGCCTAGGGTAGTACTGCGCAAAAACTAAGGCATCTCATTAGGCACAATGCACCCACGTTACTCACGAGCCCGATCGAACTTAACATGCATATATTTATGAATACACCAATCAGAGCTGTTATTAAGTAATGATCCAATGGAGACATCTTCGAAGACTGCGTCGGCAAATCCTCAAGATTGACGAAGTCACCACTGGCACCTCGCTGTCGACGGTCATGTCGCCTACCGCTAAAAGCACAACGCTGTTAAATCCTAGAAAATTCATTCGCACCGGGAGTCGAACCCAAGACCTGAGCTGCTACTAAGTTTCTTGTAACCATAGGCTACAGGCCCTTTCGCATATGTGCTTTGTACTTACAGATAATTTTCTTTTATGATATGAAAGGGGAAGAAAATGCAAGGTGCCTGCCCTATCTTTTATAGACATTCATACAGTAGGATGTGTGTGCATATGCTAAGTTACACTTTGAACCAATGATTCTTTTTCATCTTATTATGCCATATCTAACTTACTATACCAACATGCTTGCCAGAAAATAGTTTACCACTAAAAACTGTGATCATAAACTAATAATAGTTTCCAATTACACAAAAAGGTTTTTATGATCATAATGTTATACTGGGTCGAGGAATCAAATCCTCATACAATTGAGAATAAGGAAGTCTCGAAAAATAACATCGTGGTATGTATATCCTAGGGTCCATATGCATATATTCCTCCAATCCCATTCACAAGAAAAGCAAAATTAACCCAAGGCAGTATATACATTGTACGGCTCCATTGAAGATTTAATTATTTATTGTTTGCTGAAAACTCATTTGCAACCAATAGATTCTGTTCTATATTGCTTTGGCTCTTTCACCACTTGCGGTAGCAGGCCTGCATCGTTTTCTAGAGCAAATGGTGATGCACTCTAATCGATATTCCGGACCACCACTTGGTTCCACAACAAATTAACTAGTAATAAAAAATCTCGTCAACGCTCAACACCACTTGATTTCAGACCTACAGTTAGAGACAAACCTTTGTGCATATAGTACACGTCCGTAACCTGACCACCGGGTGGATAAGTAAACGTGACCAGCAGGACCAAACTATTCGAGTAGTCACGTAAAAAATGTACAGGGCAACACGGTATAAGTACATATTGATGGGCCATGTTTGACACGTTTAAGCACCGTGCACCCTCAAAGTTAAGCAGTCGCTAATGTTTAGGATTATCCTGTTATCCATCGCAGGTACGGTTAAACAAGGTTGAAGCGGAGGGACACTTGTACGGCTCCCCGCACTAATGATCCGTGAGGCTACGCGCACACGTAAATACGTGTACGCGTCACGCAAATTGTTTACTGTGTACCGCAGCTTCGCACTCACATGCATGTGAGCTATAATAATGCCATGTAATACATCGTGTCACAGAGCTTGGTTGACACATATGATTGATGGGTGCATTAGTTAGTCAAAACCAATCGAACGAAATGTTCATACGCGCTGTCCTCTCACATTTTGGCCCTTGAGAGACTCTGATTGCTATCTCAGAGTATACATTGGTATCGCTACACGTACCACCATGGCTTGACTACAGATACGTTCATGTTTGTACTGTGCAAAAACTAAGGGCATCTCATCATTAGGCACAATGCATCCACGTTACTCACAAGCCCGATTGAACTTAACATTCATATGGTATGAATACACTAATCAGAGCTTTTATTAAGTTTAAGTTAATGACCCAGTGGAGACCTTAAGAAAATTCTATGCCGACCGTCCGCAACTGGCTTCGGTGCGCCCCGCCCTGGATGGCCGACGCGTGGACTGCGTGGGCGAATCCAACGGCGCTATCAAGCCTGGCTCCGGCAGGCCCATGGTTTGTAGCGATGCACGTGGCTCGGTCACTTTGCAGCTCGCCTCAAGTTTGCTCCGGGCGTTTCGGCTCCAGGCGACCAGGCTAGCGAGCCTTGAATGTTCAGAGTCCTCATCGCCGGCCGCCGCCGCATCCAACTTCTCCTGCGTTGTCCAACTTCGCTGCCTTGAATGCTAAAGAATGGCGATGCACTCCACAACGTCGAAGTTTCCTCGCTTGTGGCAACCCGGCAACATTGATGCGGTTACTACCAAACGGGAGATCTGGTGCTTCGATCTTGGCGCTCGCTCGGTGCAGATGCCAAGCTGACCTCCACTCCCGTTGGATTCGCCCACGTTTAGGCGGGTCCTCACAGAATTGTTTTCCACAAGTTGCGTCACCGTGGTGACATCGGCAATAATGCATGGCATGCCCTCTGGTTGCCCTATAAAAACCCCCGCACCACCCAGGGACCGATCACCAACTCACCGAGCAACAAAAGTGATCGGAACAGTCGCCAAGAGCCACTAGCTAGGAGCAAACGCCGGCTGCCACCATCAGCCTGCCCTAGCCCCGGCAACACAAGCAAGTCTGAGAGCACGTACAGCATCTCAATCTATAGGTAATTAGCCAGGCCGCCATGGACGAGTATTTCTACCAGTCGCTGCTGCTCTCGGTGCTGGCCGTGGCGCTGCTGCAGATGGTGAAGCTGGCCCTTATTCGTCCCAGGGCTCGGCTTCCGCCGGGGGCGTGGAAGCTGCCGGGGATCGGCC
>LAPY01001510.1:30680-40725 GCA_000970635.1 Eragrostis tef
TTCCCCCGCAGAGATCCGCCATTTCTTCTATGGCTTCCTGGGGATCTGCGTAAAGAGCAAGAGATCGAAGAACATGTTGTGCTTGAGACTAGCGGCTAACGCAGCGTAGACGACGAGGGAGCTGGGAGCAGAGCACTAGAGGAGCAGAGCGGGGAGAGCATACGGAGAGACAGGAGCAGTAGCAGATTCCAGTACCTCTCCTGCCCGGCGGTGTCCCAGATCTGGGCCTTGACGCTCCGTTGGTCGATGACGAGTGTGCGGGTCTGGAACTCGACGCCGATGGTGGCCTTGGAGTCGAGGCTGAACTCGTTGCGCGCGAACCGCGCCAGGATCTGCGACTTCCCCACCGCGGAGTCCCCGATCAGCACCACCTTGAACACGTAGTCCACCTTCTCCCCGCCCCCCGCCATCGCCTCGCTTCTAACCTCCCTCTCTCGCTGGCTCGTGCGCGGCGGAGACGCGGAGGAGTGAGGCGGCGGAGTGCGCGTGGGTGAGGTGGTGCACTGGTGCTTTGGGCGTTCGATTGTTTTGAGTCGGGACGAAGGAAGCGGGGAAGACGATGGACACTGGTCAGTCGGTCTCGGCCTGGTGGTGGTGGCGTGCCGTAGGTGCCGGTGCGGCGGGATGATCTGAAGGATACATGGCAAAAATACCCCTGTCGCGTTCGTGTATTGTTTCGTCCTCCTGATTTTTGTTTGCGGCGGCTGATTTCAAACAATGTCGCATCTTGCAGGACAGCGCAAAGGGACCAAAATCTATTTTCCATAATTACCGAGACGCGATATGTTTAGAGATCGCTGTTATCTCATTTTTTATTTTTGCAGAATGAGGCGATGTTGATTTTAAGTACGCTGAAAAGGACAGATATACCCCTGCGGTGGGACGAGCCGCCGACGCCCGTCTTTTTTTTTTTAACAAACATATTTGTATTAAAAGTTAAAGAAGGAGTACAAAGACACATAGGTACGTAATACAAGGATACAAAAGACACTGTCCCACCAAAAAAGCAAAAAAGCCCCTAGAAAATCTAGAAAACCGACCAAAGCCCCTGGACCTTTTGCTCTTCACAGACAACGAGATCCACCGCCGCCGGCCTGCAAATCCGGCCGCCGCTTCCAACCTGAAGCCGGAGGGAACTCCATCGCACCAAAGCTTTGAACTGAGCCGAAAAAGACACTCGCGGAACGAGATGCGCCAAAGCTGAACGCCCAGTCGGCCGGGGCCGCGCCCCAAACTCCTTCCGGCCTGAACCGCCGCCGCAGGAAACTCGAGGACGGTCCATCCTCCATCCCACCGCCGAACCGCAACATCCTTTGCTTCCTTGACTCAAAAGGTCGGCTCCTTCCTCACTACGTCGAACGCGGGGACGAAGAAACGCCGACCGACGACTCCTGTACAGGGGCTGCACAAGAGGAGCCCCACCTCCACAAGTTCGTCGCCGGTGCCAGAGCAAAACACCGTCGAGGCGAGGAAGAACAAGGGAGGACCTTATTCCATGGCTCCGCCGCCGCCATCGCCTCGACGCCGTCGTCGGAAACCTACCCCTAGATAACCTAGGACCTAAACTACCGATCGGCAAGAGGAAGACAATCTCCCCCACCTCGCGACGTCCCGAAGGCCATCGGAGGCAAGGGAGACTGCCGGCTCCGCCGGCAGGGACACGGACGCCTCTCGCCGCTCCTCTCAACTGTAGCAGAGGATAGGGACGGGAGAGTTCGAGAGCCTTGCGCTGGAGTGAGTTGAGCCGCCGACGCCCGTTGCAGCGCCGAAGGCCATTTTTCCCACTGTTGACTCTCGTAAGAGGCAGCTACAAAAGTGTTTGTCTTATAGATTGTCTCATTCATAACACGTAATTATAAAATGATTTATGAGACCACATATACAATGGATAATTGTTTTAGTTGTCTTGTAGTAATTGCATTTTTTCTTAATTTATGAATAGGAAAATGAATGTTTATGAGTTTCATGACAACCACAACTTGTACAATAGTGTCTAAGCCGTCTCATACTTTTAAATTTTAGCGTTTAAGGTGGTTGCCTCGCGAAACAACCTTCTATTTCTTTTTTCACCCTCTCTCGCTTCCACATCATCAAAAATCTTACATGGCGTGGCATGAAACGGGTTTTAAAACCGTCTACGTGTAGCATTGTACCTACTCTAAGGTGTTCTTTGGATTGAAGGAGTTTTGGAGGAAAAATGAAAGATTCCAATTCCTATAAGAAACTGTACTGTTCATCCCTTTGGAATGAAGGATTGGAGCATAGGAAAACTGAAGGAAAGTTTCCTATGGTGGCCATTTCAAAGGAAAAATGGAGGAAAGGAAACATCTGGTCTGAGCTCTTTTTTCTTTTCCTATCGCATAGGAACGAGGCAACTCGAGCTTTGGTTCTGCTAACGAAAGGCTTGAGCACTACCCTTGCTGCTAATCAGGCCATCTTGTCCCTGTCTCAGCTCACACCTTGTTGCGGCATCACACGCGTGCTTTCTTGCCGTCGACTACCCCTGGATATATAATTGCCTGATGCTCCTCGATGCTTTGCATGCATTGGTTTTTGTTGTAACTTGTAACATGCTTGCATGCACTGATTGATACACTTCATTGTCGTTTAGGCCTGAAGGTCCAGGGACAACAGATGAGAGCATTTAAGCGGTCTATATTCAGTACAGATAAAAAAACAATCTGAGTGAATTACTTGATTGATTAAGTAAAGCTATAGTTTACCAAATGTTAAAATTCCTATGTTTTTCCTATAACAATCGCTTGTTCTTACAAAATTCCTGCGTTTTCTAATCCTTTGTTTTGCATGTGCATTCTTATCTTATTCTTACGTTTTTCCTATTCCTGCATTTTTCCAATCCTACATTTCAAAGGACCCCTAAAGTCGTAACCCTGCCGATGCTGCTCCCGTTCCGCCATAATCTTCCATGGTAACGGTAAAGTATAGCTAAATTACCGCTAATTTATCATGTCTCTTCTCTTCTATAGTCAAAGATGCCGCACGTGACGTTGCTTCCTTCGTCTATCAAACTGTTTTTTTTTCCGCATGCGTCTATCAAACTGTTTAACAGCACACTGTATTTTTAATACATATGTCCAGATTGCCCATACAGTTGCACACCAAAAAAAAAAAGTATTGCTCTTACATAAAAACGCAACAAACTGTATGCAGCTGCCAGCAGTTTAACTTAATCGAGCCCGCCTAGAAATTCAATTTCTGCGGCCGATCACAGGCACATCCTTGTCCAGCTCCAATGTGCCGCCATTGGACCACTGTTCATGCTTAATTTGCGCAGGCTAAATCTAACGCATGCGTGGCCAATATTTTGTTGACAACCGACAATAAGCAAGATGCACCGCAGTAATAAGTGAAAAAACAGAGTCCATGGCACCAAAATGTACAGGCTACTGCACTTTAATTTATTGATGATTCCATGAATGTCATTTACAAATGAACAGGGAGAGGATAAGCTTGATGATCTTCTGAAGCGATTATGTTCACTCAAGTTCACTACGGGCTCCAATGTAAAGGGCTACGCACCGAATGAGCTTCTGGTACTCAAATACATGACCTAATCGCGACGCTAACATCATGGAGCGTCAATTCGGACACCTTGCAGCTGAAGAAGATTTGAGTGCCGGTGATAAGATCAACCTTATTACGAAGTGCTGGCAAGTTACCACAGTCAAGGGGCCAACCTCTCGATGTGCCACGTTTTACTGCCATCTACTTCGTGCAGTGAGTATTGTAGCCTGGATAGCAAAATAATGGCACGAATGAAAAGTTATTTGTTGTCATGTTCCGAGATATTCAGAGGGTTACCAAAGAACAGGCTCCATAGCAAAGAAACAGGTGTATGCCACATACCGGTCATGCAGCCGAGACGGTTGGCCTTGCCAGAACTCGAAAAGCGTTGGCTTCAATCTGTAGCCACCCCAGTATTCGGGCTTCGGGATCAAGCTACTGCAATTCCAGAAAATGGTCAGGGAATTAAGGTTAAGCTTCAGCGAATATATAACCAAATTCAAGATTCAGTAACTAACACACTGCAACTAGTTCAAAATTCCAAAAGTTTAGGAGCTTCGATGAAGATATCAAGCGCGCTTTTTTTTTGAACTGATATCAAGAGCGCTTAATAGCATCTAATCACAGATTTGTTCTCATAGCTAGAATATAAAAAAATGCCAATGTAGTGGTTCTGGAGACTTTGAGATGTACTACACATCCACATGCACAACTCTGAAGGGAGATAGAGAACAACAATGTTCCATAACGGCAACACAGGATGATCATTGCCATGTATATGATATATAGTAGCAATGATAGGCTAAAGAGCAAGCACTAAGCGTAAGCTATTTAATGGTCATGAACCTTGGTCAATTCATGGTCACAACTTACAATTAACGATAAGCACTTGGGTATGACAGATATTTTTTGTGAAACTAGTTTACGGAGAATTAATTAGAAAAACACCCTTGCAAAAGTGCTCCTTTTGGAAAATACCATAAAAATTCATGGGCTGGGAACTACAATCACAAACTGAAAAGTTCCGGAAAATGCAAATGCCATTCTGGTTGGCATAACCTAGTACATGAGGACTACAAAACGTGAGAAAACAAAACAATTGGCAAATCTTCCTCTGCCCTTTAACCCACCAAAACGTAGCCCAGTGATGCTCAAGGCCAGCTGTCCAGGATTGGCCTCCAGCACCGGGTGGGCTCCAGGTTGACCTGTGCCAGATTGGCACCATCGGTCAGCGTGAATCCTCATTTCCCAACGCTTGGTGCAGCGACGGCTAGGACTGCTGATTAGCATTGTCCTGTTCACTGCAGCATCGCAGGAGCAAACGACCTCCTCACTTTCAAGGGACAATTAAGCACCTGCCATTCGCAAATGTCCCTAATATGGTATACGCCACCGGTTTCTCAATGACAGGTGGGGCCTAACTGTGTCGCTGAGACGCTGACAGTACATATACCATATTAGGAACTTGCAATGTCATGAGGTAAATTATTCCCACTTTTAATGATTTCAGAGGCACCTACCACATCAGCAACCTTGAATTTTGGCTACCAGATTAATCCTAAGCTGTTAGGAAATCAGGAACAAAGCTGGAGTTTGGAGGGGGCTCGCATTGGATGGCCAGCAAGCGATTCCGAATCCCAGCCAGATTGAGAAGCAAGAAACAGCACTCTTTTGTCGAGGTTGCAGCGGCGAAGGGCCAAAATTGAAGGGTGCCAGTATCATCTTTTAGCATCACTAAGGGCACATCTGACGGAAGTGCCTATAGGGGTGCTTAAGAAGAAGAAAAGGTTTATGTGACATCTTGTGTACGGCTTGCGCTTTTATGCGCTATTGGTCAGGTTTGTACTCTGAAGAGTAGAAGTAAATGAAAGAGAGGAAGAATAGGAGAAATCCACGATGGGAACTTCTACTGATGTATGGGCACTTATATATTGCAGGTTACAATACAAAACCCTAGGGGTTTACTTGAGATACAAGTAATGTACAAATACAACCTATATACGTATTCCAACAGTAAATCCTCAATGCGGGAGCTACGTCAATGATGTAAGCTGCGATGGAGATGCTGAAAAGACAAGGAAGGTACATCGAGACATGGCTGCTACAGGCAGGACCAGAGGAGGGAGAACCTGACAAAGAAGAGGACCAGTGACATGAAGGCTCTAAAAATGTTCTGGAGCATAGGCGTTCTTTTGAGTAGTTTCTCGTGCGAGCTAGTTCTGATGGTTTGGAGTTTGTTAGTGTTTAAAACTGACGGTGCGAAACTTTCACAGATATGCATGTGCTTCTGCTGTAATAGGCTAGACCATCTTTACTTACCCCCGATGGCTTTATTCTGAGATCAGATAAGGTCATCGAGGCGGTTAGATGTTTCTTTTATCTTGGTTTTGCTTTCTCGAACCTTTTCTATACTCTTGGACCTCCGTGTCTTAATGGCATGGAGGTGGGGAAACCCCGGTTCGAAAATATAAGGGAAAGAATGTTTAATTTAGCACCTGGTGCTTATGGTCCTTACTCCTTAGCAAGGTGGTAAAACCTATTCAAGCATTCTTTTGCATTGCAGAAAAGAGTTTTTGTACAGGTGCTTAATGACTTTTTCATTAGGCACTTCTTATAAGCACCTTGCACTGTACATGCCCTAACAGACCAAGCAGACGGTAAAAATAACTCTATTAGCATTTTCCAGCAGTCCGTTTGCGGAAGTATTTTGCAACCCAAGACTTTTAAGATGGTATTTTTCATCCTGACCTCTTATAATGGTATTCACCTAATTAACTCAATTAACTCTTTTATGAATGGTGGGTTGCTCATAGTCATATTTGATAAAATACAATATATGTGTTACTGTAACCATAGCAAGCGATAACTCAACAGTATATTTAATGAGATTCAATGGCAAATGAACTGTTAATGAAAAATAAGCACAGCTTTATGTGAAATTCTGCTGCCGGGAAAAGTATAACACATAAATTATCACATGCTATTGATATCAAATCTCAAACTCACCCATCAGAGTATTTTTGCTCCAATTCCTTGTATGCTTGTTGAAGAACTTCCCTTCCAGCAATGACAGAGCTCTGGTGAATAGAGAAATCAATATGATTATTCTTCTTGGACAATGTTGTCACTTTCACTTCATATTTCAAATAAAACTTGTGGAAGGAATACGTTATAATCTTATAATTCTAAACTGTAACAGTACCTGCTTGCTGACTATGGCACCAAGCTGACTTCCTCTTGGGCGGCTGTGGAAATACTTCTCAGATTCTTCTTCTGGAACCTTTTGAACAGAACCTTCAACTCTCACCTGCAGGACAATAAAAGCCACACATCAGCCAGTTATAGCCTGAAAGCAATATATTTTTCATCAACCCAGTTTTGAAAATACTACCAGATGCATCCGTTTAAGTGAGACAAGTCAATAGTTATCGGCATATGAGAAGAGCCGAGAAAGGCAATAAAGAACATCACACGAATATTCCAAGGAGGAACCCCAAAAAACGTGACAGCAAAATTAGATTGTGATCAATCGAGGGCTTATTTGACACTTCTGACATCACACATTATTAAGAAATTATTACTGATTTTGAAGATAGATTACATTTGTAGTTAACTTCAGTAGGGGTGGGGGTGAGTACCTAATGGGTACCCGTGGATCTCCTCTATACTTTCAAAAGTCAAACAAACAGTTCATCTTTACTGAGGAAAAATGAATCTCTTTTTCATGTTTTTTCAACTAGAGGAGATACACGAGTATCCATAAAAATGCTCCACCCCGACCACTGAAGCTTAGAAAAACCATTCTGTGCTTCTAATCGAGAAGATGTTCTACTTGTACCCTAGATGGTTGTTACGCAGTATTGCTGAGTGCAGAGAGAAAAACTACCATTTAATACTACTATAGGGATTGGTCAAACACACCTGACGGTTCATCTCATTCCAGTGGAAAAGGAGTGCTGCATTCGGATTCTCAGATAAGTCACGCGCTTTGTGGCTACCATAATTTGTGTACCTTCACAAGAATCCATGCAAGCACGAATTAATATTTTCTGTGAAAACTTCACTAACGGGAGTTTGTTAAATAGGTGTCTGTCACATACCAAACAAATCCTTCCTTATCGACACCTTTTAAAAGAACAATTCTTGAAGAACTGCACATATTACCAGGATGAACAATTATCATTCGAATTTATAAGTAAATGGATAACTATGCCAAAAGAAACATTTAAACAAGGAGCCATACGGTTTTCCCTCCTTGTTAACAGTTGTTAAAGCCATAGCATTCGGCTCGCGCAGACCAGCAGATACTGCTTCATCAAACCATCTGATGAACTACATATAAATGAAGGAAACATTCCTTAGATAAATAAAAGGTTATTGAAAGAAAAAGGATGACTAAGACAAGTTGCTTCTAGTAGACCATACCTGATCAAATGGATCAGGCATCACTTGGTTCTCAAGAAGTTCTGGGGAAATATAATTCTCCCTGAGAGATGAGATGTCAACAGTTGGAGCTTTTCCAATTCTCACACACATAGAGGTGCCAGGATATGGAGGAAGCTGGAGTCCATATTTGCTCAAAATAGGTGGGGGAACAAATCTACCACCAAGAAAATGGTGTGGGCCAGTGAATTTCTTTGCACATAGCTTCGGTGCAGTCAATGATACCTAGGCACACCACAAACGTGAAATTTAGGATGATCAAACAAAAGGCTATTAGATTGAGACATAAATCCAAATCCATAAAGCTTTTAAATAGGATGCTAACCAGCATATCTGGTTTAATCCCTCCCCCGTCAGCATCCCCCTCTTCTACATGCCATCCAGAAGGGATATCAACAGAAACAATTGCCGGTCTTTTCTCTGAACTGCCAGCACTCAATGAAACAAGCCTTTGGATAAGATCATCAAAGGGTGGTCTGGGTGTTCCTGCAAAAACTTTCCAAGTGAAAGTAAGAACTTAAGAATAATGTAAAGTAGTCAAGCACAATATACCTACATCAAGAGTGCAATAGTACTTTTGAGCTCAATCTATATATACTCTAAATGACTAGACAAACAATATTTTCTTGATTTAAAGCCATTCTTGATTAGATAAGATTACGTGATAAATCAGGCCTCAGTGGCTCTCATTAAGTACTCCTGTAATGCATTCAAAACTTTTGCATAATAAAAAGAACAATAGACTAGTATGTTTCTAAAATGTAAATCCAGATTACTAATGAGTTCATTTAACTTTAGAAAATAGCTGCATTTTACATCTTGCAAAACATTCTTGTTCTAGTAGACATAATAACCAGTTTGCTATCCTAAATTTCAATGTACTCCTTTTTCTAAGTGACAATAATAGGTACACGTTGAAAGATATTTCATTGAGAATCTATAATGAGCTCTACAAATCATATGAAATAGGATGATAACAAGTGCAAGTAGAATACAGGAAAATGATTAATCTATGTCACAAAAAATAAGAGAACAGAAATTAGTACCGTGAAATGAGAAACCAAACATTGCATCAACAATGATGTCAAACTCCGTTGATAAGTCCTCAGGCAGGTCTTCAACAGCCAGGAATGGGATAGCCAGTGATTCAAGCTAAAAAAGAACGAAATGGTTCAAATTATATGGAAAAAAGAGGAGCCACAGGACGCCAAGAGATGAGGGAAGTTCAATGGTTTACCTGAGTCACAAGACCAGAATACAGAGGCTTGGGTGTACGTTTTGGGTAACAAACAGAGGGCCTGTATCCAAAGTGAAAAAGGTGACGAGCAGCTACCAGACCATCACCGCCATTATTTCCTGGACCACAGATAATAAGGACCCTTGTATGTTCACTTAACTTGTAAACCTGTTGATGATAAAGCTTTTCACAAACCAGCAAGTGTGCAGGTAGAAAATTGTAAAGCAAATTGGTTTAAGAAGAAAACATAGTGGAACTAAAATATGCAGGCCCAATAATGTCATCCACAATAGATCAGATACAACCAAACAGGGCTCTCAATACTCCCTAGTACCAAACATAAGTACTTGATCAAGTTCCAGGAGCAGATTACCAATCCACGGCAACTTGGACACTACGCATTACGCAAATGGTACAGAAATGCCAGAAGTAACATGGCAACAACAGAGAGCCGATGGGCCAGATTACCAGGCTAAAAACATTGCTAAATCAGGCAAAGCCTAACGTCCTTACCTCTGCAACGGACGCCGCAACACTCAGCCCGGCGAGCTCCTGCATACACACACGCGCACCATAATCAGACGATCAGCGAAGATAACACCTGCAACAATTACCGGAGCAACAGCGGAAGGGGGAGCCCCTGACCATGAGCTGATCGACGCTGAAGCCGAGCGGGCCCATGAGCTGCTCGTCGATCTCCGCCGCGTCTCGCTGCGTGAGGTGCGTCACCTCCGCTGCGGCGGCGGCTGCTGACGACACCGCCAGCGACGTCATGCCTCTCCTCGGCGGGACGGGGAGGAGAGGGGCGGCGGGGCAACCGCCGGCGGGAGGGGGGGGGGA
>LAPY01001510.1:43163-53669 GCA_000970635.1 Eragrostis tef
CGTCTTAGGTTAATGGTTGCAATCGCGAGTAATCAACGAGTACTCACATGTTAATTACTCGCTATTGTTACATTTTGTTGATGTTTTTGTTCCATCTTGAATTTTGTATGATGATTGATGACCACATCAGCTATTCTCATAGTATAGGAGTATTTGGTTGGAATATTTTATGAATGTTTAGAGCCAGAGGTACATTTCTGACAGGACGCAATAAAGAAATTGTGACACTAGAACGTTTTTCGAAAACTAATGAGCAGGCGCTCCAACGATCGAATTTTGGATAGGACAAACTCACGTGTGCACAAAACTTTGCCACTGGAAGTTCTTTAAGTGATGTTTGACATATCTAGAGGTAAAACTTGATATGCAATAAGAGGCATTTATTTAATTTTCAAAAGTTTGCCACAAGTTAATTTTCAATGAAGTTCTCCCGATAAAAGATGATCCCCACAATGTATGTCAGGCCTTGGCTTCATAAAATCATATTGGATCTCCAGGCAAATCTATCACTTCAATCTTTCTGGGCTAGCTATGTTCTCGGGGCAACACTCCGCCAGAGTAGGAGAATATATCGAGTAATGAAGATGCAAACAGATACAGTATCGCGAGCTTATAGTCAATCATATGGATGACCATTTATATACTCTATTGCTAATGCAGTACACGATTGAGGAGCACTAAGAGTAAGCATAAAGAGATTAGTAATTTATATGCGAAAAGGCATGTAATTTAATAGTTATAAAAGCTTCAGTAGTATTTTAGGTTTTGAGTTCGACTCTTTGTGGGAGCGATTTTTTTAGAATTTAGCGTTGTGCTTTTAGCGGTGGGCGATGTAGCTATCAACAGGAGGCGTTAATGGTGACTTCATCAATTCTGAGGATTTGCGGGTTCAGTCTTCGAATATGCACGTCTATGCATTCATAGGGGTAAGTTGTACTGTGTATTTTTTTAATATAAAAAATATTATTAGTTGATACAAGGAAACAAGAAGTATTATGTTAACTATATGCTTGTGACAATATAAGTATATTGTATCACTTTTAGATTAAATTATAATAGTTTTTTTATTATACAGTACAACTCAAATACTCACAATGCACACACAGGCTCACTTATATAATACATATATAATTTATACCTCTATGGGCATCTTTGAAAATTAAGTTGGTAAATTATCGAGATTGATGAAGTCACCAGTGTTGCCTCGCTTTGAAATCCACGTCGCCTACAATTGAAAATAGTTAAATCTTAAAAAATCATTCCCATAAAGTTGAAATAGATGCTACCAATGTTGTTATAAACATTAAGTTACAGGCACTTTTGCATAATACGCTTTCTCTTTAACATCTGGCATCACCTAAACCTTGTTTTGTATCATTTCCTGTTATGTGTACGCGTGGGCAACGTACTTTAAGGGTGTGTACCTAAACCTTAAGTTTATACTCCGACATATATAATCCTTTTTTATGAAAAAAAATATAAACCGTTTTGTAAAAAGAATATGGTCAGAGATTCAGAAATAAAATGAGTTTTTAGGGAAGAAATAAAGTGATGAAAAACCGAGAAAATTATCGTTACAGAAATTGCAATCGGCCCAGAGCCCCGAACTGGGCCCGCGAAACGCCGGAAAGTAGCTTCGAGAAGATGCCAGTCCTCCCCATCCCACTCCGATCCCTCCTCTCTCCTGCCCCGGCCGCCGCTACGCGCCGCGCCACGCCGCCGCATCTCCTCTTCGGTCGCCGCTCACCACTCGCCGGAGCTCTACTCTTCCTCAGCCTCGGCGCCTTCGCGGGGTGCGCCCTCTCCCATCGCCGAGTCCCTTTCTTCCGGTCACCACTCGCTTCCGTTCTTTTAACACCATTCGTTTCTTGTCAACTGGTTGCTATGGTTGGGTAGGCTACGTCTCCAATCGTGGAGGGATCGGTGATGTGGCCCTGAAATTATTTCCTTTTGTAATTATCCAGGATGATTTTGTTGCATGATTCGAACTGTTGGAATGCGTTTAGCTTTTAACATGATTGCTAGTCCCGCAGTACTACTATTCAGCCAGTGAAGTACGACAGCTTCATCTATTAGACGTGCTTTTCCCTTTTTGGATCGTGAACCTGTGCCCGAGTGCCTTTCATTAGATCAAGCCAATGCGATGCACGCATAGCTATCCTAATGAAATACCTGTCAAACTTGCTGTTGAATTGTTAGTCATCGTGCCAATCCTTTCTAATATTAGAATGCAAACTAAGTACTTGCTGCCATTTTTTTGCATTTCTTACTTGAGGGGCTCGCTTCCGTTCTTTTAACACCATTTGTTTCTTGTCAACTGGTTGCTATGGTTCGGTAGGCTACGTCTCCAATCGTGGAGGGATCGGTGATGTGGCCCTGAAATTATTTCCTTTTGTAATTATCCAGGATGATTTTGTTGCATGATTCGAACTGTTGGAGTGCGTTTAGCTTTCAACATGATTTGCTAGTCCCGCAGTAGAACTATTCAGCCAGTGAAGTACGATAGCTTTAACTATTAGATGTGCTTTTCCCTTTTCGTATCGTTAACCTGTGCCCGAGTGTCTTTCATTAGATCAAGCTTATGCGATGCGCGCATGGCATAGCTATCCTTATTGTAGGAGATGAAATCTAGAGTGACGGGAACGTGCGTGCGTATGTTGACATGCTGGATGGAAGAGGCAGAGATGGCAGTGGGTGTTGGCGCAGCAAAAGGGTTGGAGTTGTTGGCGGTGGAGTTGCCGGTGGTGGAGGAGGAGGAAGGGCTCGACATCGCCGGCAAGGTTTCGCAGCGGAAGATTAGGATCGGGAATTGCTCTGATACCATGTAGGAGATTAAAGCGCAATTGTATTCATCTTGAGTACAGCTATTTATACATGTACAGGGGTGGATCGGTGATAACCGAAGCCGCCTACGATCTAGCTACGTGTGCAGGAGACTCGGAGCGTGGCGCAGGTGGCATGCCGCCTGTGGTGATCGCGCACGATGCAGTTGCGGGGCGCGCACGGCGCGGTAACAGACGCGGACGCAGTCGTAGCATTATCTGTTTCAACACTTATGAAATATCTGTCAAACTTGCTATTGAATTGTTAGTCATCGTGCCAATCCCTTTTAATATAAGAATGCAAACTAAGTACTTACTGCCGTTTTTTTGCATTTCTTACTCGAGGGAGTTATATGGCGGGTACAATGTTGTTATTCGGGTGTTATAAATTTGTTTACATAGAGAACTCGGCAATCAATAACCAATTTAAAACTTGTGCAGTGTGCGAAGTCTCAGTTCTGTTCGAATGGAGTCTGCTTCTACCACCGTGCCTTCCATCGTTGTGTATGTGACGGTTCCGGCGAATAAGGAAGCAGGTAGCTGACCTTTGTCCTATATTCTTGCTCTTTTATATTGTTGCTGCATGTTACATTTTCTGTCTAAGTTCCTACAAATTAGGACCCATGTGCCTTCCTGCTTTAGATGAATTACTGAAATTACTTCCGACATCGCATGGTGTAGTTTGAGTTACTGATCCTTTTACTTATCGTTTAGAAAGATTGCACATTCTTTTGTACCAATGGTCTGATTATTGGCAGTTTCTATAGTTCTCTCTTGAGAAGATTGGTCTTTTTGGTCAGCATTAAAATTATTGTTATTGTTTATTTTTACAGGCAAGAAGCTAGCGGGAAGCATTATCAGTGAGAAGCTTGCTGCATGTGTCAACATAGTGCCTGGTGGGAACTCATTCTCTCTCTGGTTTCTTTATATGCAGCTGTTGATGCATTCAAACTTAGTGGGACTTGTTTCTGTTAGTGAACTTAGGCATACTATACTACTATGCAACGCAAGTGCATTATTCTACTCAACTGGACTTTCTATATTACTCGGCACCCGAAGTGTATCATCCTCACTCAGATGGACTATTCTAATCTATATTTCTTAAATGCTATAATGCCATCAATATAGCGTCCCTCTGTGTGTCCATGATGATGGCAGTGACCTTGTGAAATTTGACTTCCGAAAAGCAAAAAAGCCAAGGCCAGTCTTATGTTGTGTGGCATCACTGTTTGAGATGTCTGCACATACAGATCATATTGGTTTCAGAAGAAAAACAGGGCAGAACATTAGGGTCTGAAACTGAGCTGAGTTTGTATCAGCAAGAAATAAAAATGCAATTTTCTTTTAGGTACCTGAAGATACATAATTTAACTGTCATGTTGCGGGAGCATCTGCTGTTTTCTCAGAGTGCTCATCTGTGGGCAATATCTTTTTCTTGTTTGCTTGTTCTGGATTAATGTGAAGAAAAAAATAGCTGTGTTGGGTGCGATTCGTAAATTTTCAAATTGCTCTCTGCACTAACCCTAAAATGAAATTACTGGTGGTTATATGTTTGCTTTTCACTTATTTTGGACCGACTTTCATCTAACCTATGTTTTGATTTTGTCGTCTTCATATATTTCTGATCATGAATAACTGGTTCACCTTGTCACGACGACATAATGTCTTCTCTTTTTATTTGCTATTTTGTGAATCCTTAAAACTTACTTTTCTGGATGTATATCTTTCTAGGAATTGAATCTGTTTACTGGTGGGAGGGTAAGGTATGTGATATCTTTTCGTGTCCAGATCAATCCGATATTTTAGATATTCATTGAGCTCAACAGTTTTTATGAACACATTGAGATGAGCTTTTTAGCCTTCTTATTAATTATAATAATTTGCTGGTCCACAAAAAGGTGCAAAGTGATGCTGAGGAGTTGCTTATCATAAAGACAAGGGAGTCTCTTCTGGACGCCTTGACTGAACATGTGAAAGCCAATCATGAGTACGAGTAAGTTCTGATTCTTCTAGCCTGTTCTGTTTCAGTATGAACCAATAGTTTACAAATACAAACATTTTGCACTGCCTTCTTCCGACTTTTATTGGTTGACTTTTCATGTAGTGTTCCCGAAGTGATAGCTCTGCCCATAAAAGGAGGAAACCAAAAGTACCTCGAGTGGCTCAAGAACAGCACTAGGGAAAACTAAAATCTGGTGGTGTAGCTTGCTCTTCTTTGTATCACAATGTGCCTAGTGACATGTGAGAGTTGTTGGTTCCAGAGGGTGTGCTTGTGCAGAAAGATTATAGGCAGTTTGCAATGAGTTTGCCAAACCTCTAGTGCCACATGCACGGGATAAATTGCAGTAGCATATGTGATGGATCTTGTACATGAAATCGCTCATTTGTAGCCTTTTAGAACACTGGAAATTACGTCTATTTTGCATCAGAACAATTTTTGTTTCTCCTTTCAAGGAGGAACCTGGTATGATTGTTGTCGAGCTCATGAGGGTATCATCGCAGTTTCTGATTTGTTGCCATCCCAACTGTAACATATTTCTCCCTAGCGTATATCCTACATATCTAGGTTCTGTTTTATGTATCAGGATCCTATCACCTGTTGCACCGTATCCAGTGCCAAAGTAAACAGCCCAATGCACAAATGCTTAATAAGGCTGCAGTTTCATAACAAATAGAAGTTCAACAAGTACACTTATCAATAGGAAAATTTGCTTTCGTTTTATGGGTGCGTTGAATACCAAACCGCTGTGCTCATTGCCAAGAAACTGAATGACTTGTCTGGGTTCATAACAACCAAGTTACTCATACTCGCCGAAAGCTTGTGAATCACAGGAAATCGCAAATAAATATTACCAGATATTTCCATAAGCCATGACCTTGTTTTTTTATAAGGTCGACCGGGGAGGGGAGTCCCCACCTAATATATTTGCTT
Organism: Eragrostis tef; assembly: GCA_000970635.1. Lineage (NCBI taxonomy): Eukaryota > Viridiplantae > Streptophyta > Magnoliopsida > Poales > Poaceae > Eragrostis > Eragrostis tef. The sequence goes on from LAPY01001510.1 coordinate 48,918, forward strand.
AAGACAAAGCGACATGGAATCGCTTGCCAGAATAGATTGTTCTTACAGCATGCCGTCAGGTGTGAGTAAGGAAAACAGATTACACCAAGTTTGTGCGACCAACATGTCGTCACTGGGCATGTTGCCAAAGCTGTGCATCCTCCTTGCAGGAGGCTAGAAGGCGAGCCATGGAGGGACTTTCTTCGCGGAACATCACTCCGTTTCGGTGCTTCCACATGTTCCAGCCGCACAACAGCGTGAACACCGTGTAGTGAGCAGAAGGGATTGTTGTAGGTCTTGAGAGGGTCCATAAGCTACTGACTGTGGTAGCATGGTCCGTGCTGAACCCGATACGTTCCCAAAATGCAGCAGCAAATTCACATCTGAAAATGAGATTGTCTGGGCTTTCCGTGGATTGGTGGCATATTTCACATACATCCGAGTCCACCATGTGTTTCTTGTAGAGGTTGGCCCGGCACCGTATTCTTTCCTGTACAAGAAAGCCAGCAGAAAAACTGAACCTTTGGAGTCGCCATGACCTTGTTTTTCTGCCCAGCTACTTCGTCCAGAAACAAGCATCACGTTCTCTGTGTTCATGTGCATATGCTAAGTAAATGAGACATAGTAGCAAGACCGTACCACAAGGATGGTGAAGGGAAAACCCAAATTGGTAGGAAGGAAAAAGAAAAACGAGACTCAGAACCCCTTCGAGAATGAACACCAGAAGGTTCTTTAACAAAACTTCCTAGTATCTGCAACAGAGGGATGATGCCAACATCACACTACTCGAAAACAAATGCAATGGGACAGGACCCAGGTTCCATCCTAAATCAAGTCTTGCAGAAGTATGTGTTGGAACCAAACGTCCATTTAACTTTCAAGGTACAACCAGTGTGAAGATGACACTACACTGATCCCCAAATCAAAAACACGAAACCTTTCTAGCTTCAGACATCTGCCAAGTCCAAGCATTAGAAAAAAGACAGCTATCTAAATTTCCCAGGATCTTTAGCATGAGAGCCCATATATAACAAGCAATTTTAACAGGACGAAGCATCATACTTCACAATGCATCAGAAAAACCAACATTAACCAAAAGGATGTCCTCAAGGCAGCAGTATCATCAGATGGAACGAGTCACAAACAGAAGCTGCATTTCAAGTAGACTGGCACCACATTAGGCGAACTTCTCCACCCACAAGGCATCGAGATCGAACTCACTTAATTCCACCAAGATCACACAAAAAAGAAGCCACATTGGGCATTTTCCATCGCCACGATGTTATGCTGTCAGAAACTAACAAATTCGCAGCGCTAAAACCTACATTTCATTCAGAAAAGTAAACTATGATGCACAAAAGTGAACCCATTTGATAATGTGGTTCGAGATTTCCACCCATCTACCTTGTTTAGCAGTTAGATACCAGTAAGAATCAGTGACAAGAGCGAAATTGCGATCGAAAGGCACAACCTTTCCCCTGCACCTTTCCCTCGATCGGTCACGGCAAATCATGGAGAACCCCCATCTCGTCGACGCGGAGGCCGAGCTCGCTGAGGTCCACCGCCTCGTTGATGTCGAAGCCGCAGCCGCCCTTCTCCCCGAGCGCATCCGCCTCCGCCTCCGCCTCGGCATTGATGGCTGCAGCCTGCTCCTCTTCCTCTTCCTCCTCCTCCGCCTCGACGCGGGCCCTCCCCTTGAGGCACACCCCCACCTTCCTCCTGGATGTGGGGCCCGCGCGGACGGGCGTGGTGGCGGCCGCGGCCGCGGCCGCGACGGGGTTGGGGGCCGGGGAAGGGGACGGCGGCGGGTTGAAGGGGTGGAAGGGGGTGAAGGTCGCCCGGCCGTCGGGGCCCGAGGGCGGGCCGAGCGGGAAGAAGGCCCAGGTGCAGAAGTACATGTCGGAGCCGGGGACGATGGGCGGCGGGGCCGGGAGCTCGGTGGCCGGGAAGGCGCGGCGGCACGCGGGCGTCGGGCAGCGGAGGCGGCGGCCGAGGTAGAGGCGCGGGTAGGAGTGCACGTAGCAGCAGTGCGGGCACGCCGTCCAGAACGCTTCGCCGCCATCAGCGCCGCCGGCGGGGGCGGCGGCGGCGGAGGCGAGGTGAGCCATGTCGCCGGGACAGGGGTTTTTCGGGGAAACGGACACGAGTCACACGAGAGAGTGACGAGGCGAACCAGCGACGCGGACCTGGGCTGGGTGGGTGCTGGCTGCCACGAGGATTTCCGTCGCCGTTTTCATCCCTAGCGCCAAACGTGGGGCCCGTCACCTTTTTTTCTCTGCCAGGAGTAGTTGAATTTTTTCAACAGAAAAACCCAGGCCGCCGTTCCGCTTCCGCATGTCGCGCGTGCCCACACCAAAACGGCGGCGTCGCGCTCCTCCGCATCCAAGATGAGATGGCACAGCGCGCCACCACGCGTGGGGAAAGAGCAAAGCTCCGAGCCTCCTGTCAGGCCGCTCGGGCTGGCATCACGCGACGACAAACTGTCTTCTCCACGGGCTCTCACGGCTCGTCAGGTTCTGATCTGATAGGAGGATGACGGCTTAGAGGTGAGAGCTGGGTGCTGAGTTCTGTAACAAACGTTTTGGACTGAGAAACCTTGTGGCGTCCGGTGCGGTGCTCGTTGCCATCGTGGCGTCTATCGCCAGCCTACTACAGGGATTGGACAATGCAGCCATATCACAGGAATAGTACATGACTACCTTCATTTGTTCGTCTAATGTCCTGTAGGTATGAACAACTGTATTCAAGAATTTATAACCCACGCCTCGATCCCATGTGCAGTCACGCCTCCATCACCATCAGTACCGCACCGTCGCTTCCCCCTTTCAGATCAGCACGGTGGCACTAGAGCTTGTTTACAGGAACTGAAAAGTGTTCATTTCTAATTCAATAACAACACTACTTGATTGTTCTTTCTTAATGGTTACATATTTGACATGGTGGCACTAATGCTAGTTGGCAGATGACTTCTATACCGGTCCAGTGCGGATGGATTGCCGGTTTTCAAATTTTAAATTTTGAATGAATTTGAAAATTTGAAAAAAAAATTAACCGGTTTGGGCTGGTATTCGACCGGAAACTGGTAAAATCGGTGGCTCTTGGTTTTCACAGTTCCATCGGTAATTAACTAAAACCTTGATTGTACGCCCTTTTCCTAAAAGCATGAGCATAGTTGTTAGCCACCATATCATATTATGCGGTCTCATGTTTTGAGTACTGTTACTATTGCGAGACATATTGCAAATATTTTCAATGCATACTAAATATTTCTTTATGTTATTTTGTTTACATAGTTTATTTTAATATAATACAACCAAAGATTGAAATATGTGCTTATAGTATCTAAAATTTTTGGTTTAATTGTGAATAACATCATATATATATATATCTGTAAAGATTTCAATATATGCATGTGAATAATATTTTACAAAGACATCATTCTTGCAATCATATAATGTATAGCTTTATAATATCATATAAGCTAGCTGGTTAATATTTTTTTTTAGAGTTTCTCCTATTTCCATGCTATAAAGGTCTAACTTCGCAGGGCAGCACAATTGGACTGCAATCAGTTTTGGATAAATGAAAGTAGTGGCCCCCCATGACAAAAAAGAAGAAAAAACACGGCCATTTATCGTTGATTGAGAAGGACCTTAATTTTGCCATCCACATGAATTGCAATCAGATTAGTTCCTATAGAAAAAGGTTATTGACCTCACATGCCAAATTTCTATCTGAAGACTGACTGTTATCATAACAGAAAAATAACTAAATATATACCATGAAGCAGGGGTAATCCGAAGGTGAAATGGCTTTGCTCCCTAGAAAAAGCCAACGGCTCATAAGCAAAACAGGCCGCCTAAAACCCAAGCCAGGCCCAAAGTGCCCAAATAGGACTGAAATCAAAGAGCTGAAGAGTAGCCTGGCCCAAGAAAAATATAGTAGCATTTTTTTTTAATATTTACCAGGCGAATCTATGCGGCCGCTCGGGACCGTCCGCAACCTTGGCCCATCTTTGCTGTGTCGAGTATCGAACGTAGCAGACATGTGGCGCCCTCGAATGGCCGGTCCGCGTCAGCGAGCGGAGCCGAAAGTCTCCCCGCGGGTGGGGCCGTCGTCCAACGCCCTGCGGCGAGCGTGAAAGACTCGGACCCTGCTGGATGGACCATGGCGTCACGCCGCACGTACGTATACGTATCCCCCCGGCCGCCACCAACCTCCACCACCTCCGAAACCGAACGTTTGTTTCGTCACGCAAGCCAACAACTCCTCTCGTGTAAACAGATTCGTGGCCTCGCGTCGCATCATCGGTCATGTCTCGTGTCTGCCGTGCCCTTATTAGCGGCTAGCGTGAACGAGCTTTGCTCCGAAAGTAATTTTCACGTCGCCATTCAGATGTAAAAGTATGTGCACACAAGCATGCCTGCGTGGTATTATTTTTGAATATAACGGTTACATCATAGACACACCACAATACACGTATATATGATATGAATAGTTGTTTGCTACTGGCACTGCATGCATGTTCGATCAGGCTTGGCGCATGGATCAGTCCATGGAGTGGCAGATCTGCTGGAAGGCCTGGACATGGTGATCGTCGAGCGTCACGAAGAGGTCGACGCCGCCCTTGGCCGAGCAGGACGGCACGAAGATGAGTATCCCCTCGATGGGGATGTTGGGCGGCAGGAACGCGCAGGGCGGGCCGTGGCCGAAGTCGAGGTCGTGGAACCTGAACCCGAGCCAGCTGTCCACCTCGAGGTCCGGGCAGAAGGA
>LAPY01001510.1:72252-85877 GCA_000970635.1 Eragrostis tef
ACGACGGCGGCAAAGTTCCGGAGCGAGCAGTGAGATATGAGAGGCTGACGAGCGGGTCCCACAGCATCTTCTCATTTTCCCGAATTATTCAAACTATGATTTTCCCCAATCTTTGAGCTGATGTTTGTGCTAGCAAACGATCTCCAACAATTGTGAAACTGGTCGCAAATGAAAGATCTCGATCTCCTCTTTCCAGTGGTATAACATGAACACTCTGGTTCGCAAAGGATTTCAAATGACAAAATTGTGAAGTTGGTTACTTTTGGAACTTTGGGGATTTATTTGGGCATCGAAACAAATTTCAAAAATCACCAAAAATTCTCCCAAATTCTCATTTCGAACCAGGTATCTCCAGGAGTTTTTGTTGGGTCAAGTTGTTATGAAAAGTTGTGAGTTCCTTCACAAGGGTGGGTTTGAACCAATTTTGAATTCAAATTTCGAAATTTAAATTTTGATCTGTTTTGATTTCTTTGCTTTGACATTTGGCTTGGTTTCGAATTCACATGACACGGGGTGTCACATAAACTTACCTAAGAAGTCCTGTGGAAGGAACATCTATAATGGGTGTGATGTGACTCTGCGATCCTGCCCACCAAATAGATTTGCTCACATAAATTGATCGGCTTTGGGCTGGGTACATGCACCGATTGAAAAAAAGGAAACAAGAAAGAGAGGGAGAACAATCTACTTTAGAATGTGAAATAGCATCATGCTAATTTGCTAGTAGTTGCAAGTTGTACTGGTTGAAAGTAAATTCTTATCCACAACAACCCACTTAGCTATTCCATAACGACTAAGTAAGCCGTGACACAGTCATAAAGTAGAAAAACATCTGTAACCAATAAATAATTTACTGTTGCACTAACATTGTTATCCTTAGTCCTATTTCAAAGGACACAGTATCTCCAACTCCAATAAACTGTGTTGGAAATTACTTGGTGTGGAAATATTAGAACCACATAAGTAAGCATATATATATATATAGACCATAAACAAATCAATAAAAGAATAGAAAAGTGGTGTTGAGAACACTCTTTGTATTGTAGATTATTCATGTAGCACCCGATACTGCACTGACATGTCTAGGCGTTTTGCAGTAGCCACCCTCAACCTCAACGCTGTGAAAGTTTGGTTCTTTGCAACTTGTTCACCGCTTTGCTTGTTATTGAATTCTAGTTATAAACTTTTGTGGCCATTGACTTAGGTTTGAGATATTGTCTACATCCGAAAGGGCACATAGCATAGTAGTTACAAAAGCCTCAGTAGCACTTGAGGTCCTGGGTTTGACTCCTCGTGGGAGTGAATTTTTCAGACGCCAGTGATGACTTTGTCAATCTCGAAGATTTGCCGGTTTGGTCATAGGAGTAGGGTTTGTGTATGTGCGTTCATAGGGATGAACGTGCGTGCGTTGTGAGCGTCTGAGTTGTATACTGTCTACATGTCGATCAAACTAAAATTTCCAAATGGAGGTATTCGAACCATACACGAACCTTGAATATGGAAACATTGACTGCATCTGAAGATAGCAATGGCGCAAAGTAATGGGCCACCCCACATTTTAACTGTACAAGTCACACATACTCCCTCCGTCCAAGAATATAGTGTATATCTAGTTTTGTCCTAGGTAAAACTTTTTAAACTTTGACCAACAATATCTAAAAATATATATTATTCCAAAGTAAGATAATTAGATATTGTGAAAGTTCATTTCACAATAAATCTAGTAAAAGCATTTTCATTTTGTTAACTTTTACGGTTTTCTAGATATTATTGGTCAAAGTTTAAAAAATTTGATTTAGGACAAAACTAGATGTACACTATATTCTTGGGCGGAGGGAGTACATGTGAGTTCCTTCACAAGGGTGGGTTTGAACCAATTTTGAATTCAAATTTCGAAATTTAAATTTTGATCTGTTTTGATTTCTTTGCTTTGACATTTGGCTTGGTTTCGAATTCACATGACACGGGGTGTCACATAAACTTACCTAAGAAGTCCTGTGGAAGGAACATCTATAATGGGTGTGATGTGACTCTGCGATCCTGCCCACCAAATAGATTTGCTCACATAAATTGATCGGCTTTGGGCTGGGTACATGCACCGATTGAAAAAAAGGAAACAAGAAAGAGAGGGAGAACAATCTACTTTAGAATGTGAAATAGCATCATGCTAATTTGCTAGTAGTTGCAAGTTGTACTGGTTGAAAGTAAATTCTTATCCACAACAACCCACTTAGCTATTCCATAACGACTAAGTAAGCCGTGACACAGTCATAAAGTAGAAAAACATCTGTAACCAATAAATAATTTACTGTTGCACTAACATTGTTATCCTTAGTCCTATTTCAAAGGACACAGTATCTCCAACTCCAATAAACTGTGTTGGAAATTACTTGGTGTGGAAATATTAGAACCACATAAGTAAGCATATATATATATAGACCATAAACAAATCAATAAAAGAATAGAAAAGTGGTGTTGAGAACACTCTTTGTATTGTAGATTATTCATGTAGCACCCGATACTGCACTGACATGTCTAGGCGTTTTGCAGTAGCCACCCTCAACCTCAACGCTGTGAAAGTTTGGTTCTTTGCAACTTGTTCACCGCTTTGCTTGTTATTGAATTCTAGTTATAAACTTTTGTGGCCATTGACTTAGGTTTGAGATATTGTCTACATCCGAAAGGGCACATAGCATAGTAGTTACAAAAGCCTCAGTAGCACTTGAGGTCCTGGGTTTGACTCCTCGTGGGAGTGAATTTTTCAGACGCCAGTGATGACTTTGTCAATCTCGAAGATTTGCCGGTTTGGTCATAGGAGTAGGGTTTGTGTATGTGCGTTCATAGGGATGAACGTGCGTGCGTTGTGAGCGTCTGAGTTGTATACTGTCTACATGTCGATCAAACTAAAATTTCCAAATGGAGGTATTCGAACCATACACGAACCTTGAATATGGAAACATTGACTGCATCTGAAGATAGCAATGGCGCAAAGTAATGGGCCACCCCACATTTTAACTGTACAAGTCACACATACTCCCTCCGTCCAAGAATATAGTGTATATCTAGTTTTGTCCTAGGTAAAACTTTTTAAACTTTGACCAACAATATCTAAAAATATATATTATTCCAAAGTAAGATAATTAGATATTGTGAAAGTTCATTTCACAATAAATCTAGTAAAAGCATTTTCATTTTGTTAACTTTTACGGTTTTCTAGATATTATTGGTCAAAGTTTAAAAAATTTGATTTAGGACAAAACTAGATGTACACTATATTCTTGGGCGGAGGGAGTATGTTTGAAGGAAAATTGTGAGATATTCGTTTTTCCCTAGCTTCTATTCGCCATTTCCATCCTTGTACATTCCCTAGCTAATATGTCTCGTGCAACTGTTATCGATTGATGGGCTAGCAATTAGGAGCGACCCATTAGTCCTAATAACATCATGTTGCTTAGAACTGAAAAAAGGAAGGTTGTCTGCTCAGATATGGAAATACAGAACTGCATGTGTTCAAATACAAAAATTTCAGTAAATTTTTTCTCCTTGCAATAATTTTATCAAGGTTAACGCTATAGTAGGAAAGAATTCTATAGAATAACTCAGGATATACGTACACAATTGGGATCAAATTTCTAAAAACGTGGGAGACCTGATCATCTGCTGACAAGTCTTCATATCCATATATGTAATACCAGATCGATTTTCCTTGTTTGGTATGCGACCACTACCTTTTCATCCTGCCGAAAGATCGCCCAAGTTAACCCCTGTGAAAGCTTTGACAAAGAAAATAAAGAAGAGTAATGTATATATGTAGCGCCGAGATGTATATCCACCCGCTATTACAGTACTATGACAGTGCATGCATGATTTGAACAAAACCAAATTAAAGCAGCCAACTTTTAAACCGGTAAATATGGATTGCTATTGCTGGCTGTGTTATATGATAATCAGATCCTATCCACAATAACCCACACTATTTTCACCACCAAGTCCGTAACTACGTTGTTGTTAAAACTTGAAAACTCGATAAATACTTAGTTTTTTTTATTGTGAAAATCAGATCACTTTTGTATGCTTAGATTTGCAGGTATACACGTAGCCACGTACTCCGTTGCAGCTTAACAGCGCTGATCACCGTCATCTGCAACGACCGTGATCACTAGTCCCTTGGTTCTTGGATGCTTCTATTGATGAACTGTAGCCCTTAATCGGTTCCCCACTTTGTGTTTTTGTTAACATGAAATTAGGGCTAATATATACTAGTATAATTAAAAAAGAAAATATCCGGTGCACAAGAAGTATTTGGCACACATGTGCACAAACTTATTGTAGCCATTGGAATTTCCATTGATTAAGCAAATGGTTTTGGAAACACAATCTAGATTTATGGTTGCTAAAATCAAGGCCGAGACTTTCCAAACTTCCAATATTCAGGTCATCAAGATTAGATCTTACGGTCTAAAAAGTGTGTGTGAAACAAATTGTTAAAAATTGTTACATTGAAGCATGTTATTGGGCCTATAATGGTAGCAGCCTAATGGAGAATGGGAAAAAAAATAACCTAGCTAGGCCCAAAAAATTGGTCTCTGCTGAAATAGAATTTGGGCAACAAAATAAGCCCCTTAGTGCAAGGGTGAAATCAAATTGGGATTGAAATGGGCTGGCCTTCATTTGGACTTACACTTGGGCTGTGATTCATGAGTGGGTCTCACCATTTGTGACAAAAATAGCCATCACAACGTACCGCCGTATCGTGAATTGCCTTACTTAATTCCCATGTCACATTTCCATATTGGACTACCGCATATCCACTTTTCTTTTTGTTTTTAGAATTACACAGTACAACGCAGACGTTCACAACACGTACGCACACTCACTTCTATGAACATAGGTACGCAAACCCTAGTCCTATGAACACCTCTGAAGGATTGAGCACACGGCAGATCTGGAGATTCCCGAAGTCACCAAAGGCGCCTCGTCGCCGCTTAGCACTTAACGCATAACGCCAGTAAATCCTAAAAAATTCTCTCCCACCGGGAGTCGAACCCAGGACCTCAAAGGTGTTACTCGGATGCCTAACCACTAGGCCAAGACCCCTTTCACGACTACGACATATCCACGTCTTGTGTTAATGAGCGGTAAACACATTTGCTATCTTTCGCAAAAAAAAAGGCTGGCTATGTTTTCTTTCGCAATTTAAAAAAAAACACACATTTGTCTATCCACATTCGCTATCAGGCCAAGTTTCGTCACAAACTGCATTCTATATTATGTTTGTGCAATTTGTGACACAGAATTACTATCACGCCATTGTGGGGCGCCACTAGGCCCTCCTTCACAGACCCCGCAGCGGTAATAACTGAACGTCCACAGTTCCATCTAGGACAAGAACGGACGTCGTAGTCTCGCAGATTTGCACAAACACCTCCTTGTAGGAAGCAGTTTTTTGACTCTTGAGAGCATGTGCTCCTACACATGCAACCAATCAATCCTGTTGTGGGTCCCGCATCTCGGCAGTATGTGTGCGGGTATTGCAGATGTATTCGGTCAGAAGATGTGTTTCAGCGAGGTCGTATATCGGAGGGATTGGGACCACTTGGACCCACCAAAGAGTCACGAGCCTGAACACACTCGTCGCTCCCAATTATTGAGCTCGTTTTCATCCAGTTTCTCTCGCCTGACGAGTGCGAATGCGGGTGGAGGGAAGCCGGGGTAGCTGGAGTACTATTTCCCCATCACCTCTCCCCGCACCGCCGCGAGGGAGGGCGGCCGCAGCGACGGCGGCCTCCTACCTTCCTCATCTGTTCTCGTCCTACGGCGACGGAGCTACCGGCGCCGCACCGGTAACCTAAGATCTTCGTCACCTTCCTTTTTACTATGCTTTCCTGTAGTTGATGCTCGCAAGTTGTTCAATTATTTTCGTCTGATTAGTTCTTGCTGCTTGCAATGACCACATTTGTAGATGGCTGGCAATGATGACACCTGCTTCGATCTTGAAGGTGATAGCAATGGAGATTTTGTTTTGCCTACCAGGCGTGTTGTTTCCAAGAACAAGATCGCTTCACCGGCAATTGGACCCAAAAGAAGGACAAGGGTGGTTGATGTGGATAATGGAGGTTTGAAGTTGATTTCTTACTTCTCAGTCAACAACATGCATAATGTGCTTGCTTCATTTGTTGGTCAGAAAAAGGAGTTGCTTGAGTCCATTGGTTATGGTGGTTTGTTGTCGGTTCATAAGCAAATTAGAATTTCACGGTGCCTAGCATTTTGGCTCCTTAGTAATATGGAACCATGTAGCAGTAGCATTGTGCTAAGGGATGGTGTTAAGATTCATGTCAAGGATGCTGATGTCAATGTTGTGCTTGGGTTACCCCATCATGTGGACAGTGACAGGGGTCAAAAGATCTCAATTAGCCGTGCTGCAGAAGTGGTGAAAGGTATCTTAGGTTTGGGGAAAAATGCAGAAATCAGGCTGGATTACATAGAATCTTTGTTGCTCAAGGATTATGGTGGCAAAATGTCTATCAAGGAGAAGTTAGCTTTCAAGGTTGCCATAGTGCTGTTTGTAGATGCATACTTCTTTGCATCAAAGAGTTCTCCAGCCAGAGTAAATCATGCCGTGCTGCCCTATTTAGCAGACCCAGATGCAATAAAGGAAGTAAGCTGGTCTTCATATGTACTTAAAGTGGTAAAAGATGCAAGTATCAAGGTTAAGCATGCTGTTAGCAGTGGGAAGAAGGCTGTGTCACTTGATTGTTGCTTGCTATTCCTCGAGGTATAAATATAAACATGTATATGTTTTTTTTTTTTTGGTTTGATATGGAATTGCCACCTGGTTATGGTAATCTAATGTCTTTCTTGTGTCCAGGTATATTCATACTCAGAACAGCTAGATGCAAAACCAACTTGGCATTGTGTCCTCACAGAGTCTCTCATTTTTTTAAGCTTCTTGACAACAGAGGTAAGCTGGGTGATAGCAACATCAAAGCATTCACGATCTGTGTTAGCCAAACTCACAAACTCTCTAACTGCGTCATCAATGAGGCCACCCCTGAAATATCTTGAATCGAGAGCGTTGGATATCTCTTCAACCTGAACAAGGTGGCTTTGGTTAACAGCACAAGCTTCCTTAGTCCATCTTGTCATAATGTGAACATCAGGGATTGTTGTAACTCCTTGCTGCACTAGCAACTACACACACACAAATAAAAAAGGAGCAGATGCATGCATCAGAGGCTGGAATGAGAGATGATAATTTGAAAATGAGAGATGAATATTGAAGTGAGAAATGATGTTGGGTGAAGCAAATGATTTACCAGCAAAGCATGGCAGCATAGGATGCCGAAGTGATTGTACAAACCACATTGACAAGAGTGGAATTTAGTCTCCTGGTCAATGTGGACCTTGAATTCAACCTTGGACCACTGTTGCCTCTTGGCAGCGTCGATGTGTGACACTATGAAGTGATCACCATTTCCATGTTGAAAGCCATCACGAACGACAATGTAAGAGGTGGACTTGTACAATTCTTTGAGAAAAAGGTTGTATGCATCCTTAGTGTAGATCTTTGCTGCATGTTGTTGTATTGGCCATCCCATCCTGATTCTAACTTCTCGTTGTAAAAAAACAAAAAACAAAAAACAATGTGTCACTACTTGCAAGCACATACAGTGTAGAATCTGACATTATATTAAGATAGGAAATATGAACAACCTGGGTGTTATCTTTTTCCTTGCCAGCAAATGCCTTCTCTTGCTCATCAATCAGCTTGGTATACTGTTGTACAAATATATTCAGACATGCCTTAGGTGGAACCAAGTTCTTCAATACGTGATTGGTAGACTCACTGCGTTGAGTACTGGTCATCCTTGCACAGAAAATATCCTTGAACCAAGCTTTAGCCCACATTTTCCTTGATTTAACTGCTCTTATTAGCTCTGGGTGTTCAGTAAGCCCATACTTAGCCAGCAATGCTTTCTAGGCAGCTTCAAACTCTTGCTCAGAATACATGTGATTAACAACCTTGTTGAAATCATCGCTGAATGGACCGGTACCATTGAACATGTAGCCAAGGGATTCAACAACTCTTTTCAACACGTGCCACTTACACCATCTATGACATGGATCCTTCAGCACTTCACGTATTGCAGCAGCCATTGCTACACACTGATTTGCCAAACCGAAACAATTAGGTCAGCCTTAAGTTTAAAAACAACAGTAGCATGAAGATGAATGATTGTTCTGTCAATTAAGGCTACTTACCAGTGAGAATTGTCTTCGGAGTCTTGCCCCCCATCATCTCAACAAACTTCTTGAATGCCCACTTGAAACTATCAGTATCTTCACTCGACAAAAGCACACCAGCATATATAACACTTTGGAAATGGTTGTCCACTCCCACAAACATCCCAAATGGCATTTTGTAGATGTTCGTGTTGAAAGTTGTGTCAAAGGTGACTACGTCACCAAAATGGCTGTACATCTTCCTGTTGTGTCCATTGCACCACATCAAAGATGTTACCCTGAAATCATTATCCACTTCGAATGCAAAGACAAAGTTTGGATCTTCTTCGCGCATCTTCAACAACTTATGGAAGGTTTTCTGCATATCATTTGCTAGCATCTCGGCTGCTATATCTGAACAAAAATTCTTCAGCTGGGTTTTGCTGTAAGTCAAGTTTTTGACAGAACCAGCCATGCTACCAGCTATGCTATTCACTTTACCCAAACTGACATTGTTCTCCCGAAGAAAACGGACCAAGTTTTTGGTTGACTGGTCAATGCTCTGGTGTGAACCTAGGTGCCTCTTCTCAACACAACTAGTGACCAAGGGATGGTTGTGGTCGGGGTCAAAATTCTTGACATACCACTTGTTATTTTTGTTACGAAGCAACCTAAGCCGTGCTTTGCAACCACATCTAGTGGTCGACTGAACATTCCGCCCAGGTTTACCCTGTTTTGTGATGACAAAATAGTAAACAACAATTATGAATTGTACACGACCCAGCAATTGAATTAAAGTAACTGACGTGGCAATAAATTCAAGGCAATAAGAAAATGTATTGTCATTTGCTACGAAACAAGAATTATGAATGCTGCAGTGCCATTACTCACTCCTAACAAACATGACTGATAATTGCTTGATGTAACAATACAGAGCAACTACATAGTGTACAAAATAGCTTACATGTGCCTTTTTTAAAATTGTGTTTCCAGACAATCCTGACCACTTAAACATGTAAGTAACTATGAAGGACTACGTCCTTAATAGGCAAAACAATTGAAGGAGTGAATGTTTACCTCGCGACGGCACGTATACTCCTGCATGTTCTTCAGCTTTTCACCGTCAGCAGTTACATAGCTAGACTTATTCGAATTGGTGGCCATCCTGATGCTAAATCCAACTTCCCAAGAGTATAGGTTATAAAATTGGTATGCGTCTCCTAATGAGGGGAACGTCATACCAATCTTAGGCAAAAAAAAAAAAAGGTCTTTTGACCCAGAATTCCTCAATGCCTCCTCTATAGCACCCATTACACTGCCATTGGCAGCAAAAGGGCTGTTCTGGCCCCATGTAGCCAACCTACATTTAACAATTGCATGTTTAACACAAAAGAAAACATGCCAACAATTGTATAGAACGTGCCCTTGCTTTAGTGGAGGGAACTGACCTCTCAGCTGCACACTCTTCAACTGAATTGTTCCCAGGTATACTTCCTGTAGCTTCGGTCACAGGATTATCAACGAAACTTGCATCGACGTCCTCGGGAATAAGAGATGCCATTCTGTTAAAAAGCAAAAGCACGTATCACACCTCGCTGTTAACCTAATTGGACGCATAACATATTGTCTAAAAAAACATAATAAAAACAACTGACAAACCTTAGAGAGGCTTCACAGCTGGCTGAGGACTGGGGAGCAGTGATTTCTTGAACTGACTCATTATCAGTTTCATCGTCATCGCCATCATCCTCGGAGTATTCATCGTCGCCTCCTTCATCGTACTCGGTGATGTCCGCATTGTCATCGTCACTGTGCAATCAGATAACAACATGTCACCTTTGTTAACCACATAAATCAACCAATTATATTTTACCGCTGTGGACTAGAATGAGCAAAGTTACCTAGCACAATCCTCTTCCCTGGAATCGTCCATGTCATGACCAACTAAACACGTCCCAGCGTCCAATAAACTGCAGTGTGTGATGGAATACAAGTCACTAGTCTGCATTGTATATGTCTGAAGAGGGGAAATACCTAACAATGGTATCAAAACAACAATTATTTGTGTATGAATATCAGTCATCTAAACAGGAGTGTCTGAAGTGAAACAAAAACAGAGGTGAATCCAGCATTGAAAACTCTAACTGATAATAGCTTCAGCAAATGTTATCTGACCAAGTAGCAAAGGAATCACTACAGATGCAATAGTAACTGAACCAGTTAAATATGTCACAAAAAAACTTTGGTCAGTAGCAAGACAGTACCTAGTGTTAAATCAAACATCCTTCGACACCACGCTAGCCATCAGATCCATGAACGACTGATCGCCAGATGTAATTAGGGAAGATCCAGAACCGGGCGGGCATGAAAGAAAGGAAGGTGGCAATGCCTGAGCACCGGCGTGGTGCCTGGATGGATGCTCCGGTGACTCGAGCCTGCTCTCCGCTCCGTCCGGACGAATAGCGCTACCAAAATAGGACACATGAGGGGATGGCTGAGAACCTACGCTTGGAAAGAATTGCGGCAGCGGCCTAGCAGGAATACCAGGGAAAAAATGTGGCGGCGAAGGAGTGCGAACAACACCATTGAAATCAGATGGAAGAGGCGGAATATAAAGTTGGTCGGCGTTGACTCCGCCATGGCCGCCGGGAGACAGTGAGGCAAAGAGAGCAAGCTGTGTGGATGGGGATTGGGAACCATAGTAACGAGTCGTGGATGGGGGGCGGGCGGATCTGAAACTACGAGGAAGGACGGAGATTGCGAGTTGGCCGGAGCTTCCTCCCCTGCAGACGGAGCAGCCATGGCCGGCGTGGCCTGAAAGGCAGAGGGAGCTGCCATGGCGACCGGCAGAGAGAGGAGAGAGAAGGGAACAGCCAACAACCAACACGGGCATGGTGCGCATTGGGGGGGAGGGCGAAAACATTTTGGGCGTGTGGGACCCGGTGTGCGTACGAGTGGACCCGTATTTTACCCAAAAATAAGACTGTATGCGAGTATACATCTGGCAGGAATAGAAAGATTTCCTCCAAAGTATTCCCATCAGTGGGTCAAAGAAAGGAATGGACGGCTGCATGTCTCATAGCACATGCTCTTGAGCTACAAAAACTTTTCGCCTCCTTGTATTAATGGCACGCAGAGTGGCGCCCCACGATGAGAATTCAAACATTGGTCTGTTCCATCGATCGCCCCAGAGCCATAAACGACAAGAACGGACAATCCAACTACGACACATAGAAAGCACACACCTTCTGGAGCTCTCTTACTATTTGCACACATAAAAGTGATACAACCCCCACCATCGTGTTCGAAGCTCTTGCCGTCCGTCACACAACTGGGGTCAGCAGCGGCTTCTTCAGCACATGTGCCTCCAGGTTACCGAGCACCACGTCCGCCATGGCCGTGCGCGTCTCGTGCGTCCCGCTCCCCATATGCGGCGCCAGGACGACGTTGCCGAGCGCCATGAGCGCCTCGGGCACATCGGGCTCGTCCGCGTACACGTCGAGCCCCGCGCCGCCGAGCCGGCCGTCGACACGAGCTCGGGCTCGTCGACGTGCCCGCCGCGGCCGATGTTGACGAGCACGCCCCTCGGCCCGAGCGCTTCGATCACCTCACGGTTGATGATGTGCCGGCTCTGCTCGTTCAGGGAGCAGGCCACCACGAGCACGTCGCTGTTCCTCGCCAGTTCGACCACGGTTGCGTAGTAGGTGTAGTTGGGGTGGGCTACGTCTCTTCTCTGGTGGTAGCTGACCGGGCAGTCGAAACCTTCCACTCGCTTGGCGATAGCGAGCCCGATCCTGCCCAGCCCAATGATGCCGACTCTTTTGCCACTGAACTGCAGTTGAAACAGAAGCATATGTGAGGGTTTCAAGTCAAATATATCATGCTAGATTGGAATCGCAGTCACAGACAAAGTATGTCCCTTAAATGAGGGATGAGCCGGAAATCATATTTTGTGACTGCCCTGAGGTACGGCGGCCTTCATAGATGACGACACGTATGCTTTGAGTTTCGGAATCCATCTAGTGGTAAAGGAGTCCATCCAAAGGACAACATCAGTAAAGAGAGCCATCCACAGGACACCACTCCTAACGTTGCCGATCATCTTACAACAACACTATGCCCCTAGAATTCCATTTTCTTCTTTTTTTTTTCTGGGCCAAAACAAATAAGCAAAGGACGTTTTTGCCCCACATTGTACATAGAACTTCAGACCTTCCTCCATGGTTGTCGCGCCCCGTCCGTCGCACGATTGCGCCGCCGTGCACGATCGCGACGAGCGCCGCCCCGCCCTGCCCCTGTCGTGATGCCGTGCTTCACCCCTGACCAGTGGCGGAGCTTGGGCTTAGTCCAAGGAGGGGCCAATGCTAAAGAACGGAAGATTTAAGCTTTACTTTTGGCACTGCAAATTCTTAATTTCTTATCTAGCCTATGGAGATTTCACAAGAGCAAGAGGGGGGGGGGGGGCATGACCCAGGTTGGTCTACATGTAGCTCCGCCCCTGCCTCTGACGTGACGCCGCCCTCGTCCCCGCCACGACGGGCACCGCTGCGCTGCGCACACCACCCGTGCCGCCGCGACGAGCGTTGCCCTGCACTCTGCCTCTGCCGCACCTCCCGTGTCACGAGCTCCTCTCAGATTCTCCATTGCTGGGGTGGAGGTGGGAAGCAGAAGAGAAGAAAGGAGAAGGGCACAATTGTCCGTTCACTTGTTAATGAAGACCGGCAATCTTAGGAGTGTTGACTGGTGGATGGCTCGTTTTACTGATGTTGTTTTTTAGATGGACTCCTTTACCAGTGGTGTTCTCAGAATTACCCCCCCCACTCGTGAATCCTAGCAGGGTATAGGTACGTACGTGGTGTCGTTCGGAAGGATGAGCGACAGGAAACATCATTTGAGTAACAACAGCCTACCTACCTTGTTCGTGGTACGATGATCTTCATGTTTAAGTGTCCAAAATGCCCTTAAGATGCTTGTGTTTAAAATTCCAGTACAACTTTTTTTGCAGAAGGAAAAAACGTTGAGATAACTTCAGAACTAACGAGGAGATCAGGACAGAAACGAAACTGACCCGAGTGGTGAGGGGGTAATCTCCCTTATCCTTCCACTGTCCGGCCCGGAGGTAGCGATCGGCCTGCGGAATCTTGCGGAGCGCGGCGATGGCGAGGCCGACAGCAAGGTCGGCGACGTCGTCGGTCAGGACGCCGGGCGTGTTGGTGACCCGGATCCCACGCTCGCGACACCGTGTCAAATCGACGCGGTCGACGCCGACGGAGTAGGACGCGATGATCTCGAGAGCGGGCAGGGCGTCGATGAGCGCGGCGTCGGCGCCGGAGACCCCGCCGGGGACGACGGCGCGGATGGACGCGGCGTTGGCGCGGAGGAAGGCGTCGCGGCCGGCGGGG
>LAPY01001510.1:87318-98744 GCA_000970635.1 Eragrostis tef
TGTCCCTCGCGGAGCGCGGCGATGGCGAGGCCGACGGCGAGGTCGGCGACGTCGTCGGTCAGGACGCCGGGCGTGTTGGTGACCCGGATCCCACGCTCGCGACACCGTGTCAAATCGACGCGGTCGACGCCGACGGAGTAGGACGCGATGATCTCGAGAGCGGGCAGGGCGTCGATGAGCGCGGCGTCGGCGCCGGAGACCCCGCCGGGGACGACGGCGCGGATGGACGCGGCGTTGGCGCGGAGGAAGTCGTCGCGGCCGTCGGGCGGCGCGTCCCAGAGCCGGAGGAGGCGGAAACGGCGACCGAGCTCCTGCTCCAGGTAGTCGCCCATGGGATGCAGCATCAACACGCCAAACGACTCCATGGCCGTATCAGCGCAGGAGCAGGAGGCAAACAATGAAGCCGGGAAGTGCCGGCTACGGATATATGACAGGCTTTGTTGTGGAGTGGACCTGACCTTGCTCATGTAGTCCTGATGAATATATTTGAACGTGCGTTTTGCTGAGCGGTACGAGAACTGAGAAAACTATATTAGCGTGTCCATCTACGCCTCCGGCGTAAGCATCGCCATTAATATTTTAAAGTTGTTGCCGGTCTCGTCACGGTATAGAGAAAAATTTGTGGAAGAATCTTCTCAGATAAGAACAAAATTTTGTGAGGTGCTGGAGCAGGAGAACTTTGGATGTACGAGAAGACAAACCGGACTACGCCATCGGCCGGCTTCTTGCGGCAGTATATACGTCTTCCAAGTCAATTTTACGAGTCCAGAGACTGGATGAACTGATCAGTTGGTGAGCGAAATTCACTTAGTAAATGCATTTTCAATCGTCATCGGGCACTTAAACTACTCTAGTCCGTTTCTGTTCCTATATTTCTCACCATTAATTCCATGATATGAAGGACCAGTCACACGTCAAAAGAAAAAAAAAAAAAAGACCAGTCACGCAGTGAAGTACACGAAATTTCTCCATTAGTATTCGGTCAAACGCACGGGTTTCCCCGTACATCTTTGCCACGCGGAAGTTGAGAGTTACTACCGGAAACAGCTGGATGAAACGGCGTGATTTTTCCACATGCTCACAATAATGTCAACGTTCGCAACCGCACTTTTAACTTCACAATCCTTGTCGCCGTCACGCTACCTAAATTCTTAATTAGGGGATGAGCACTACCATAGCGCGTGTAGCTCTCTCAATTCATACATAAAGCTGTCTCAATGCAGGCGTGTCATCTAGATATTGGATTGCTTAAGAATCTTGACATGCTCTTTAAGGTAAAAGCAGTTTTAGCAAACCTTGGTCGTTTGCTCTCTATTTGATGCTAACACAAAGAGGAGTGGTGAGAGTGGATCTCCCTACCGTACTCCTCTATTACAATGGAAGATTTTCCCGAGTAACATCACTGAAGGGGTGCTTGATTTCAGGAAACCATCTATCCATGAAATTCACTTCTCTACCTTGATGAAGCCATATTGAATTGATGTATAAACTCAGTAATGACCCTATGTAATCTGTTATTAGCTAGTAAATTGGTAATAATAACTATCGATCATCTACGAGCATGGCAGTAACAGGTGAATTGATAACATCCATGGTGAACTATCGATTTGACCATCCTGAAATTGTCCCTAGCACATCCCGAGTTAAGGACATACTACTGCTCAAGCAAGTTGTAAAAGTTCACAGCAAGCAATGAAGCAAACAAATTAAATATGGACCTTCTATATATGACATACATAGTAATTTATTGAATACAAAATATTTCCTGTCAGCCAAGCGAAACCATCATGAAAAAAATAATATGAAAAACAAAGTCATAAGTAAACTGTAGATAATAAATCATCAGATGGTTTGCAGCTCACATTTTCACCGGATGGTCCACGCAATCATCTTAACCAATGTCCGGTAGAACACAAGTATTCAACACGTGAGGTGACCGCGCAAGACAGGTTGGGGACGGGAGCCCCGTTGTGCGTTGGCAGCTCCAGGCTACAGTGCACACTTCGTTCCTACCATTTATATACAACTTATGCTAGTCTCCCTCCCAAATACACCAAATGTATGTAAAAGCTTCGACATTATTCCTTGCGTTTCGCATAAAACTGTGAAGCAATGTCTGTTCTACTTCGTGTTACATGGATGAAATGATAAACAAAAATGTAGCCTAGTGCTAAACGTAACTTTCTGTACAAAACTAGAAAAGTAAACAAGCAAAACGTTTGTGGTATCTACAGTAAGCATTATTGAAAGATGTGTTCGATGACTGCCTCCGCACTTCCATCATACTGCATGAGGAGCTGGATGGCGTCAGCCCTTGGCAAGGCAAGGAATTCCTGCAAGTAAAAAAAAAATAGAATCAAGAACGATATATGAAACAGTGAGAAGATAGATTCCAAACAAAGCCAGTTTACCGTGTCCATCTTTGATGTTAAAGCATAAAAGTATTATGATGATATCTGAAGCAACTAACTAGAATGTTTCAGAAAAAAGAAACTGTTTAAGAAAGTCATCCTCGCAATAACCATCATATTCTTTGCCTAATCTCAAGTAGGAAAGGAAAACCATGCTACTGGAGGAGAGCAAATGGGTCTGGCCTTTAAAAGCAAGAAAATCTTTGCCTATCACAACGGAATCATGTCTAGACCAGTAAACCAAATACACGTCACCCCTGTGCTAGGCAAGAGAACCAATATCCCATATCTTACTTACCATAACCTTCAGTATTGCATTTTCATCGCAGGCAACTTCCGATGAGACCTGAGGGCTACTACCTTCATCTGGCGCCTTACCACTCGAACATGTCGTTATTTGAGAAGATCCATTGCCACATTCATCAGTATGAACCTTGGACATACTACGATTTGCCACTGATGGATCAACTTCTTTTAGACAATTAATCTTCAAAAAATTCTCAAAACGGTCCTTGCACATTTGAAGCTTAAACCATTCAGTGTGTGTGTGGATTGTTGTTCTGACTATTTTCATTAGCTGAGGTTCTTCAATACCAAGCCTCCTGCTCATTGCAACCTAAGAAATGAAACATGTTGTTATACAGTCCAACATAATTCTCGATACACATAATAAAACTCAGGAAATTTATTAATTTACTATGATTGAATAAACTATAATGTAAAGCCAGTTTTTCATATAAAACTATCTTATATCTTAGTGCTAGTCTACCACATAAGCAACATCAGCTTAGTACATATAACCATTAGACCTACCTGGAGAGAACTTGCAAGAACTGGCAACGATACTGCATTTGTGAATGCATCTTCGCCGGATAAAAGAAATGTTACTAAAGTTTCCTTCAAAGGCTTCAGCAAGGTACGGTCATTGGCAGCAAGAGGTCCCAGATGAGTGGATGCCACCTTGAGAGCAGCAACATTATCACCGGCAGCTACTAGCTTAAGAAACTCAACCTGAATCAGTCAAAAAAGTCAAGATATCATGCTACAAGTTCCTGCTTTTTAGCACCAAACTAGTGTTGATTGAGGTGTTGGGCCTAACCTGTTTCAGCTGAAACAGCAGAAAAGGGTTTTGTGAAAAGAACTCAGGATCTATGCTGTTTATTTCTTCCACGACCTTCGAAGCCATCCCTTTTTGAGTAAGGTCTCTCATCTCCAAAATAATTTCATATTTCTGATCTTCTGTGTTTGCAGTATCAGAGGAATCTGCCTCAAAGTCCTGAAGCAGTATATATGACAATCAATATTTTTTTTTGTGAACAAAATCTTAGTTTATTATAGGCAGGAAATTAATTCAAAATAAGCTGTACCTGTTTTTCAGTGACAGTATTTTCATCCATGTCAATAGCATGAAGCATGGTATTATCCTTATTCGCATCCAAAAAAGTCGCACAAGCATAGTCCAGATCATCTACGCGTCCTCTCCATCTCTTTCTTCTTCGCTGACCCGATGAACTACTTCTGACCCTCCGCAACCTCCTGGACCAGGAATCATCACGAGTGATATCACTGGTAGTACAATCTCCATTATAATTGTTAGTCATTTCACATTCAGGTGCTGTTTCCTTATTGACTCCTTGTTTATTTACAGAACTAATGTCATTGTTTGGACTACATTTCTGGTCGGCAGCTCCTACAATATAAAAGAAACATATTGATTAATGTTACATAATTAAAAGAAACACAAATTAACATAGAATTCAAATACAGAAAGATCTTATATGAAACATGAAAATTCTCATGTAAGTCTTCATGTACACAGGTTCAGCCATTTACCAGGACAAACATGGGTGCTGCCCTCAACTATTCCCCTGTATATGCAGTACTCGTGTACAAGTTGATCCATAAGGGACAGGTCCAGATTCATCCGGCATAATTCATTCTGCAATTTTACCGAGAGTGAACTCAAATAATGGGCATTGGGTTAAGGAAGCAATGAGGGAACAGGTATTGAAACATACTTAAAAATTGCACAAAGAAGCAGGTTTGTGCCGATCAAACAAGAAGCAAAAAAATGTTGATCCTATGTGTTACACAATATGTATGTTATGATTTAACCAGTGTTGAAGATGCAAGCGAATATGTCGGATCCCTGTTATTTCGTGACTGAAATTCTGGTCGGATCCATCGAGGTCCTGACATAATGCACTTACTATATCCAATAAACGTAAATTGAAAGATATTGAGTGTTCGAGGGCAACCTTTTCTCTTTGACATTTTGTGAATCTACTCAACCGGAATGTTCATAATCCATAGACAACTATATACAAAAACTAAAAAAGGACTCCCATCCATCTACTCTGTTGTGATGATGTTAAAGTTAGCACCTTAGCCCTTCACTATTGCATGATGTTTCTTGCAGAAACCTAACAGACACGCGTGCATGTACTGTGCATCACACGGTACTGCTCGGGACAGAATGAGCAGTGCGTTACAATATGTGCACAACAGAAAGAAGCAAGTTGTAATGCAGTACAAATCACAATGGGGATATATTCCGCATCACGGCATTTCCAGCAGGCAGTTTTGAACGACTGGAAAGAGGCCAGTTGCAAGCACAATATAGCAGGACAGAGTGGGAAATGAAAACAGTGGGCATTAAGCCATTAGGACGAGCCATGTGATGGACGAGGTTAGGAGGTGAAGATGGGAAGAAGACAATGGCAACTTCGCTCTCTGCTATCAAATTTCATAAGGCATTCCACTAAGAGGAAGACCAGAAGTATTGTTTCCCACCTCATCGTCCTTCCCCTCCACCAAAGCCCCTATCAGAAAAGAAAGAGAAGATGAAAAAGAAAAGGAAATAAAAGAATAAGAAGAAGCAATCAAAATAGGGCTGTTTGTAGGTACACTCTTACTCATTTCATGCAGCTGTGTTGGTTGTTCATGTTTGAAAACATCTAGTCTTGTGCATAGCAGTGAAATTTTATATTGATAGGCCAATCACAAATGCAAGGCACATCAGTGTGATGCCACTTGACCTGCCACAACTCCCCCTGCTAAATCCTCTCACAGTTCACTCCTACTGCTATCAGAAACTACAGTTGCTGCTGAGACATGGGTGGGCGAAGACGTGTGGGGCATGGCGGAGAGAGCAAGGACTCCGAGGAAAGGGAACATAGTACTAGGAACTTGGTAATTTTATTTGAGAGTTCAAACCACAAAGACCAGAATGAAGGGAGCAAAAATGGTCAACAAAAGGGGCTCAAAGAAGAAGAAGAAGAAGAAGTATTTATGAATATATTAAATCTACTGTGCCAAATTTTTTATTGGAAACAGACATTTGGAGTGATGAATTCCAAATTGCCCGACATCTTTTATTTTGTTAAGATTCAGACCGCTAGTTATAATGGTTAACGTATAACGGCAGGCTAACACGACTCATGTCAGTGATATCTTGTACGCAAAACATGGATTCACAGAATAGAAGGGGAAATGCTGCACTTATAATTTTGCGGGTGACCAAACAAATATGAATATCCTAACAATAATGACCAGAGCATATAAAATAGCAAACTATTAACAAGATCAAGGAAGCTGATTAAGCGACTCCACAACTACATGCTGCAAGTTTTAGAGTAACTATTAGAAACAATTTCCTTTTTTTACAATGAAATTGAAACAAATGTAGTGATGAAAATAAATCTTCATGGCTGAGTAGTTTCATATTAAAAATTTGGAATTGCAACACAACCTGAAATGCTTGATACAAATCTCCTTTTGCAAATTTCAAGCTGTCAACAGCTCCTTGTCTTGTCAACTCCACAGCATGTGCTAGGGCTTGAACGTCAACCTGATCTCCAAAAGTCAGAAGACAGTGCAAAGGGCATAATATAGTTAACAGCTACCAAGAAATGCTTGCCTCGTCAAATGGCGGTGCTTCCAGAGAGCACTCCTGTGGAACCACAGGTGGATCACGATCCTCAAGGAGCAAGCGCTCAGTCAGATCAGATATAGGTGATGAAATCCCTTGACGTGAGCAAAATACCTTGTGAATACTTTGCAACGTATGTAAACTGTCAGAATGGCATAAAGATAACCAGCGATGAACAAAATAAAGGTTAGGATGATGTATTATAGAAGTACCTTATTAAGTATCTTAAGGTCATTGATAGAATAGGATCATAAGCTTGTGAATTAGCTCTCAGAATAGATGATAGCAAACCAGCAAGTTCTAACCTCCTCTTTATAGACCACTGTGGATTAAAAGGTTTCAGAAGGAAATAATAAGTTATATGAAACCATAAAAGAAATCATACAGTGCACTAGAAAGTTCTAAAATATTTAGAAGGCTTTTGACAAGCTTTAAAAATAGAAGTTGCAAGAAGCAATAAAGCATTGTTGCTCTAAGAAACACCAAGCACACTACTTCATTTAACACGAATACCTTTTGACAAGAATGTGTCTGGAGAGGTCAAGTAATCAAGAACACTTACTTGGCAGGAAAACCTTTCAGCTTGCATAT
The DNA here is from genome assembly GCA_000970635.1 of Eragrostis tef. Classification (NCBI taxonomy): domain Eukaryota; kingdom Viridiplantae; phylum Streptophyta; class Magnoliopsida; order Poales; family Poaceae; genus Eragrostis; species Eragrostis tef. The sequence continues at coordinate 94,252 of LAPY01001510.1, forward strand.
ATTAACTTGTGTAAATCACAATAAGGTGTACTTCAACCCCATATTACAACAATTTTTAAACAAAATTTCTAAAAATAGTTTTGCCAAAATCACTACTACTTTTGGGCCCCTCAGGCTGGCACTAGGCTCAAGTGTACATCTATGCACCCAAACCTCATGGTGCTAACATTGTGCGACATGGAAACCAAATCGCCATGTCAATGCCAAGGTTGACAGTGTTGCACCACCATGCTGGTATATTGGAGCTGACCAGTTGACTACTATATTTCCCTTTGCTCCCATCCCCTATTTCACGTCTTTTCTACACAACTAGAAGGCTTAATCATGCCATGGGAGGGAGAGGACAAAACATAAAAATGCATACATTCACATGCCATCTCTAGTGCATTATTTGTTACCTCCTTTTGCTACACTTTGTGAATTCTGTTTATTTGACATGTACAGTTTATTAGCTACTAGTTTTTGTCGTCTTCTTTTTTTTTCCCAGTTACACTTGCTCAATGAGTACCTGATGCCATGTGGCACAACCGCATTATTTTTTTTTCTCACGTTTGGCACCAAGAAAATACAGGAGTGAAAGCGGTGCTTTTGGCTGATTTATTTCAGAATTTCACATGCTCCAGCAGTCCTACTTTTCATACCACTAACAGCAAGAGTGTTAACCCACAAAAGTTGCATTTTTTTACTAGGCATGTGCTGATAACTTTTCCCATATTGCGTATAGAGACAGAAGGAAACAAGTAGCACTCCTATAGCAACAATATATGTGCATGCAAGCTTTCCCGCCACTCCATCCCAACCAATGACATGCTTAAGCCTTGTGGCATCATGAATGATGTGTGCATCCAGCTCCCCTTTACTCACTAGCATGCTTAACCTTTTTGGAAGCAGCATTCCACATACCTGCAAGTGGTGTTGTAAAAGCATCCCAATCGCAACACATGAATATCACATCAAAAAGAAAAGGTGGGAAAGGCGTATAAGCACAGCCATATTGCCATAAAGGTTGCTAGTGTCATGAACTGAGCAGAGAGCTCAAAACTAGAAATAGTTTTGGCAAGGGCCCAATTTTGGAAATTGTTTTCAAAAAAAGTTACAATAAGCAAACCGAAAAAAAGATCCATCATAGATAGTTATTCTTTCAGGTTGAAAGAAGTCATGCTCAAACAGAAAACGTAAGAACCAATTAGTTATTCTTCAGCTTAAAAGCTTGCACAGCATAATTTTTAGTTATGGGGACATAGAAGGTCGTGCATACCTCATTGACTACTGGGGAAGATTGATCATCTTTGTCATATATCAACACGAGCATTGTATGCTTGAACTCCTCATAAGCTTCCTTCAGATAGTATCAACATACCAATATCAGAAGGCAAGATCAAACAGACAAAATGCTAGAATCAACACATGCACTGAGCTGTCAAGTTTTCAACATAAAGAAACTGTAATGAATTTTTTAGAGTAAGCGCAATCATTCAGGAGTACTAATCTTTTTTTTTTTTGAATGGACAGGTTCACTTGGAAACCTTTAAAACGTTAGCTCTCTTTAGAGTTTATGAATCTGCATCTACATGACTTGTCCTTCTCTATGTAACCATGACAAGGCATTGATCAAATGATTGGATAATCTTTTGCAGTTATAGCACAGTTAACTTGCATAATAACATGTTATTTTGGCTGTATTATTTACATAACACAATCCACTCCATACGTCATGTGCATACGAACAGCCCATTTTGTGTTGTGGAGATGGGTGCCATAGTAGTGCAGAATAACAGGGCAAATAATGATTGGAGACCAATCTTTTTTCCCTAATGAAGCAAAGATCAATTCAAAAGATGCCTACCAAGGACATCAAGAACATTGTAAGATGGAGCTGTCCTATGGGGAATAAATGGGACGCCTTGCGAGGTACAAAAATCTGGGGGAAAATTGGTCCTGTGACATCGAAAGATGCAAGCTCAAGAAATTTACCATAAAAAACGACTTGTTACACGTTAATACCATAGAAAGATCGCACCGTTTAGAAAATCTGCCATTCTGTTATTATGATCCGATTAAGTCGACTAAGCGACTGATCGGCGGCCTTGCACTCAGGGACGGCTGGTAGCTTTGAAACCGTTGCTGTCATAGTCCGTTACATTTTACCAATGTTTTTTTTTCTCCTTTTCTTGACAACTCAGAGAAGATGAAATGTCTTATTTACCCTTTAGAAGTTCAGATAACCTTTGCCTACCGTTCTTCATCCTTTCAACCAGAACATCTGCTGCCAGCCTGCTACTCCTGGTGTCCATTCCTCATCCTTTCAACCAGGAAATCCTTCTCCTGATTCTACTTCCGCTGCTCTCTTAGCGCCTATATATTCTAACCATCGGTCTAGGTTCTGCATCTAGTTGCTGCTGCTCCAAATCAAAGCTCTCCAGTGTGCTAAGCTGAACCTGATTTTCTGCCTCCCTCGATTCCTAAAGTTTGTAGCTCATTCCAGCTGGTGTTGCTCCAAGTCAGGGACGGCACCAGACAAGGCTCACGACCTGGCTGCTGAGACAGAGGGCTGCGGGAGGCCAAGCCCTTCATCCACCCTTGCAGTGCAATGCCCCTTCCCACATGGTCATCTTTGCAGCTAGGGCGGCTGGGAGAGAGGCCCCAGATGTGGGTGCGGCATGGGCAGCAGCGGATCTCAGCGGCAAGATTTGGTTACAGGGTGCTACTCAGGCATCGCCTTTTGACTCGCATGGAGTGCAAAGAGGGCAGGAGCACAATGGTCAGAGTTTTCAATGCTAACAGTCATTTTAGGAGGAGTGGTAAATTTGTAAATGGCAGCATCTTTCGATGGCACTAATGTGTATCAAGTCGGTTTGATGGTAAATGTCTAAAAACATGCACCTTTCAATGTCACAGAACCAATTTTTCCAAATTCTTATCTAAGGCATCATTATTATTAGCCATATCATGGCAAAAATTATGTATCCATGGAAGTAAGAGAAGAGACCTATCCTGAACGCTTTATCAAAGATTTACCTACCATCTTTTTTTTTTACACCAATCATTGTTGCAAACAGGATGGTCATAGCCAGTGGCGGGACTTCACTATTGACTATACCTCCCTTACTTCCAAAGCATTAATTCTACTACTTAACTGGAAAGCATGTTTTATTCACTTTTATGTAATACCTTGCGACCTCACACTAAATCCTTTGTCAAGTACCGCTACCAGGGTTATCTAGGCCCAGTGATTAGTAGGGTCATAACACTATTCTAATTTCCAAATAAGGGGTAACCATAGTCAGGCCCAAATAACCAAATACCAGTAACAAGCAGTGTTCTAAATATTTCCCAACACTTAGATCAGCTGCTTCAAAGGTAAAAGTGGGTCCTATGAAGTAATAAAATTTTAATGTTCTGAGGATCGACTTAGGTTGTGCTTGGTTAGCTACCACATTTTACATTTTGCTACCACCAACTTTGGCAGTGTTAAATGTAATCCACAGTTTCCAGTTCCTATGCCAAATAAATCGCTCGCCACAACTTAGGCAAAGTGCAGCCTGCTATAACCATGGTCAAGCCAACCAATCAAATGCCAGTAATGTCAATTTGTCCCATCTTTTTGGTCGTTCCAGTGAAACCATGAACCAAGTCTGGCCATAATGAATAAGCAATCAAACATAAAGGCTGTCTCCACTGCAGCTGACAAATGAATCTATTTTCTTTTATCTTCGTTCATTAGATAGTTCAAACTAGTAATACGATGCTGCTAGCAACATGTCCTGTATGAAATAATGGATTACATATGTGTAAAAGCTTAAGGCTTTAACTGTTAAACAGGCAAAGTGCTCTGAAGGATGTGTACTGTTACAACCTCTACGGTGGGGCAGCTATGCACTAACCACTTAGACGCTACTTAGAATAATAACCGCGCAAACCGACACTATATACAAAGCTGTTTGCACCTAGCTCCCGATAGATAAATATAAACATGTCATATGATGCTCCACTCATATGATCGAACAGACAAAATATGCAGAACTGACTGTTCATCCGAGCTCAAGCAAATGAAAAAACATTCAACTTTACTTTTGGCATGCTGCAAACCTTAAAGGTGTTCACTAAACAGTCCCAACAGCAGATTCAGAGCAATTTGACGCCCAAACACCACAATGACAAGCAGATACACTAGGTTCAGAAGAGAGTAGATGAGTCGAAGCAGCAGTACTCACTGGATAGGCGTCGAGCGCACAGGGCGCGAGTGCCGTGCGGAGACAGTCGAGAGCCGCCTCTCTGTCCGCCTCCGTGCCCCTCCTGACTAGCTCCACGAATCTCTGCACGGCCGCACAAAATCATGATTCAGCGATGAGAACACACGAGGAGACTAAGCTTGGAGCCGCAAGGGAGGGGACGCACCTGCTTGTGGAGGTGGAACAGGAGGCGATGGTCGCGGAGCGCGGCGGGGGCGTGGGCGCGGAGGAGCTCGAGCGCGGCGTCGAAGTCCCCCCCCT